>JXCR01122966.1:0-32049 GCA_002079205.1 Phalaenopsis hybrid cultivar | reverse complement strand
GTATAATTTTTATTGAGTTTTTGAAGTGGGGATTCAGAGGAATAGTTCATTTTCTTGCGGTCAAATTTAGCATCCCAACTCCGTAAAAGATTCCTATATGTCTAAGAATTGGTTGAGTAGAAGTACATCTTTCAAGTACAATTCTTTCATAGTTTCTTGGAGTACTTGAGAAGATTACAATGCATATTAGTGAAGAGAAAATTCGCTTTTTCTTATTGATTCAATTCAAATTGCCTTTACATATAGGAGTCCCTCCTCCTTAGATAAGGAAACTAACTAAATATGTTTAAATAATTTCCTATTACATTGCAAGACTAATTAAACAAGATTTGGTACAGTTATCACATGATATAAATTAGGAGAATAATATCTGTATAAGAGGAAAGACAATAAATTGTAATTTGAATTAAATCTTTCAACACTTCCCCTCAAGTTGGCATGAAGATATCTTTCTGAGCCAGCTTGCACACTAAATCGTCGAACTGTTTTTTGTGAAGACCCTTTGTTATAATATCCGCTGCTTGGTTGTTAGAGGGAACATACACCATGCAAATATCTCCTATGTCAATTTTTTCTTTGATGAAGTGTTTGTCTATCTCTATGTGCTTTGTTCTATCATGAAGGACATGATTGTGGGCGATGCGATGACAGACTTATTATCACAGTACACATTTATTGATGGTGAACTATGAATTTTTAACTCCTGGAGAATTCTTCTAATCCATGGAACTTCACATATCATATGGACCACAAATATGAATTCAGCTTCAGCACTGCTTTTTGCCACGACACTTCTTGTGTTCCTTTCAGATATCTAAGGATCCGATAAACAGCCTCTAAGTGATGAGTATTTGAAGAATGTATAAACTGACTTACCATACTAACAACAAATGCTATATCATGATGAGTGTGTGACAAGTATATTAGTTTTCCCACCAGTCTCTGATATCATTCTTTATTGACTCCATCTATTTTATTTGTCACTTGTAACCTTTTATTTGGTTCAATCGGGGTTTCAGCTGTTTTGCGCCCAAGCATTCTGGTTTCACTGAGTAAGTCGAGTACATACTTTCGCTGATTAATAAAAATCCCCTCCTTAGATCTGACATACTCAATACCAAGAAAATATTTTACATCTCCCAGATTTTTAATCTCGAATTTTGTGGCCAATTTTTTTTTATTTCTCAATTTCCCTAGCATCATCTCCTGTAAGGATAATATCATCTACATAGACAATGAGTATAGCGAGTTTACCACTTTCTAAATGTTTGTAGAACATAGTATGATCAACTTGACTCTGAGTGTATTCATATTTTGTAATCACCTTTCCAAACCTCTCAAATCGGGCGCGAGGAAATTGCTTGAGCCCATACAATGATTTCTTTAATCTGCACACTTTGTCTTCTCCAAATTTCTTCTCAAATCCTAGTGGAAGATCCATGAATACCTCCTCCTCTAATTCACTGTTTAGAAAAGCGTTTTTAACGTCGAGTTGATGCAATGGCCAATTATGGTTTGCTGCTATGGACAGTAAAACCCGAATAGAATTGAGCTTGGCTACCAGAGCGAATGTCTCTTGATAGCAATTTCATGAGTTTGAGTGATTTCTTTCGCTACTAATCTTGCTTTATATCTTTGGATGCTCCCATCAGGTTTGACTTTAGTAGTGAAGACCCATTTACACCCAACAACAAACTTGTTTCTTGGTAGAGTGACAATTTCCCAGGTCCCATTTTTTAAAAGAGCATCAATCTCTTCCTTTACCGCTATTCTCCAATTTGGATTACTAAGAACTTCTTGTATTGTTCTGGGTTCAAACAAATTAGAAATTTATGATAAAAAAGCTTGATGTTTGTGTGAGATTTTTTTGTAGGATAGGTATTTTGAAATAGGATATTTGGTAGTACAAGAACGTGTTCATTTTCTAAAGGCTATAGGAAGATCCAAATTCATAACCTCTGAATCTTGAGCTTCTGTTGGTGAAAAATAAAGATCAGGATCAGAAATTACCTGTGTTTCTTGAGGACCATCATTCGGTTCTTCAGATTGAGAGGGAGCTAAAGATTCAGTTTGAACTTTTTTTCTTTTATGGAGTCTCTTCCTGGAATAAACAAGAGGTTCTGTTGTTGTATTATGTTGTATTTCTCCCCCTGTATTAGACAAGATACTTTCAGGCGTCTCTTGGCCATGATTCTTCTTATTTTCAACAACTATTTCTTGTTCTTTGTTTTCACAGACCTCAAGTGTACGTGATGTTACAACAATTTTTGGTAATGGACTAGAAACTTGTCAAAAATCATCTTCTCCATTTGTATTATACTCCCCCTGAAATGAATTTTTGTGAAAGAAGAGAATTTTTTCCATGAAGATCACATCCATACTAATGTAAATTTTTTGGTGACAGGATTAAAAAATTTGTAATCCTTTTTGTTTGTGGTATATCCAAGAAAGATACATTTTTCGGATTTTGGATCCAATTTTGATCGACAATTATTCGAAATATGAACGAAACATGTGCATCCAAAGATTTTTAAAGGAATATTTGAAGGCATTCGTAGACTTAAAAAATTATTTTTCAGTTTGTTTAGAGGAATTGTATATTGTAAAACTCGAGTTGACATTCAGTTTATTAGATATGATGTTGTTAGAACAACGTCCCCCCATAAATATTTAGGAACGTTCATTGAAAACATGATTGCCCGAGCAACCTTAAGTAAATGTCTATTTTTTCTTTCAGCAATTCCATTTTGTTGTGGAGTGTCACGACAAGATGAATTATGCCTTTGTTTATTAAGAACTCCCCTAAACATTCATTAAAATATTCAGTTCCATTGTCAGATTTAAGAATGCATATTTTAGTTTCAAATTGAGTTTCAATCATGTTGTAAAAATCTTTAAAAGGTTTTTCAGCTTATGATTTATTGCTTATAAGATAAACCCAACATATTCTGGTGTGATCGTCAATAAAAGTCACAAATCTCCTTTTTCCCGATAATGTTTTGACTTTTGAAGGTTCCCAAACATCACTATGGATTATGTAAAAAGGTTTTGAAGGATAGTATGGTTTTGGAGCAAAATTTATGCTATGACTTTTTGCCAAATAACATGTTTCGTATTGAAGTAAAACATAATTAACACCCTTAAACAAATTAGGAAATAAATATTTTAAATTAGAAAAACTTGGATGACCTAGTCTAAGATGAGATTCCATTATTTTCTCTAATGCAGGGTTCGACCTCACACTGCTGTAGGCTTCAACCTCTTTTTTCCTAGGAACAGTCTCCTCAAAGTAGTAAAGTCCTCATATTTTTGTAGCTCTCCCAATCATCATCCCCGATTTCTGGTCCTGAAAAACACAAGAAGATTCACAGAAAATTATATGGCAGTTAGAATCTTTTGAAAGTTTGCTGACGGATAGAAGATTACATTTGAGTTTTAAAACATGGAGTACAGATTTAAGATCTATACTTTTGGACAGGTTAATGTTTCCTTTTCCAGCAATGGAAGAGAAACTACCGTCAACAATGCGAACCTTTTCATGGCCAAAATATGAGATGCATGAATGAAATAAATAGTGTAAATTTGTCATGTGATCAGAAGCTCCTGAATCAATAATCCAAAGGTTTAGTTGTCTACCTGTTCCATTGAACAATTTGGAGTACCAATAGCCAAATTGGGGTTTAGCAGATTCAGGAGTTGATCGATTTGTTCTTTGCTAAATGGGCTAGTTTGTTCGACAACAGTATTAGCAGTAGGTGGCTTGCGCTTGTTTCTTGGCTTTCAATCTGCAGGTTTACCGTGGAGGTATCAGTAGGTTTCTTTAGTGTGTCGTGGCTTGTTGCAATGATCACACCACACCCATGGTTTCTCCTCATTATTCTGTGAATATGGAACAGTCTGCTTGCTGATATGAGCCTCCGATTGAAATGCCGAAGTCTCAGGTATGCTGGTAGGAGTGGATTTCTTGTTGAACATTACTCTTCGAGTTTCTTCGCGGCAAACTTCGGAGAAAGCCTCATGGATTGAAGGCTTGAGACTTCTTCCAATAATTCTGCCCCTAACCTCATCAAACTCCTCATTAAGTCCATCAAGAAATTTAAAAATTCTATTTGCATCAACAATGGTCTTATATCTACTAGCATCATCAGAACACTTCCACTCTTGATCATTGAACATGTCAAGGTCTTGTCATATTCTCTTTTAAGAATTAAAGTATTTTGTGACAGAGTCATTACCTTGACGAATATCACCAAGTTTCAGAGAAAGTTCATAAACCTGAGATTGGTTATCCATATCTGAATACATTTGGGCCACATTCTCCCAGAATTTTTTGGCAGTAGAGTAACACATGTAGTTTGCACCTATCTCTTCTTCCATGGAGTTTACCAACCATGTCATTATCATCGAACTTTTTGCATCCCAGGTTGCGTAGGATTGTAGCGACTGGCTTACGGACTTCTCCTGTTAGGTAGTCTATCTTCCCTCTTCCTCGAATGTACATCCTCACCGATTGTGACCAGCGTAGATAATTATCACCATTGAGACGGATTATGGTGATCTGGGCTGGATGATTTTCGGTGGTGGTTCTAGAGGAGGGTGGTGCGGAAGCAGATGATAGGGTAAAAGGCTGGGTAGAAGTAGCAGAATCATTTGTATTTTTAGACATAATAAAAATTGTGCGGCTTTGCAAGTGGCGGAATAGTGGAGAGGTAATGTTTCGCAAATCGCGAGCTTGTGGGCTGCCAAGCAAATTAGAGCAGCAGCGGCGAAGCAGAAGGCGTCGTTTGCGAATCCCGACTCTTATTTCCGACAGCAGCGTCGCTCACGCTTCCTCGCCTTCTTCGGCGTCGCCTGCGCTTTTTCTCCTTTGGTTCGAAGAGGGAAAGCTAATGCTTCCGTCATCGAGAGACGATCTTCTTCACGCTGCTTCTGTCACCGAGAGACGATCTTCTTCACGCGAGATTCTCCGGGATTTTTTCCTTTTTTTCTCCCGCTTTGATACCATAAAAAACAGAAAGTGAAGAGAAAATTCGTTTTTTCTTATTGATTCAATTCAAATTGCCTTTACATATAGAAGTCCCTCCTCCTTAGATAAGGAAATTAATTAAATAAGTTTAAATAATTTCCTATTACATTGCAAGACTAATTAAGCAAGATTTGGTATAGATATCACATGATATAAATAAGGAAGGAGAATAATATCTGTATAAGAGGAAAGACAATAAATTGTAATTTGAATTAAATCTTTCAACAGATTTCAATGCATATTATTTTAGATTTTCATGCATCTACTATTGTTGGTTCATCTTCCACCAATCACAAGGGAGAATGGCTATTTACCTTCTCTCTAAAGACAAACACAATGATCAAGCATGTAGTTTCAGGGTATGGGGGAAGGCCCCACCAATCCGAACGATAAAGGCGGACAAACAAATAACTCTCCCTCCACCACCCAAGGACGTTTATACTATTGTATCATCTTAGCCTTTAAAAGATGCCAACCGAATTGAAAGAAAGAAATTTGTAAATGTCAAAGAAAAGCCTGCTCTCCTTCCAGCTCCTCATAATTAGGGATTTTATGCCTAATTTCGCAATAAAGAAGAAAGTTATGCATGATGTCTCTTTTTGTGGTGATTATTTCTATTTCTTGCGATAATGTTTTTTATGATTTGTATTCTCTAGAAACTAAGACTGGGAAAGACCTATTTTATTCTAACTGGAATGTTGTCTGCAGTATAAATCCTAAAACCTAAGATATTCAATATCATCGAGGGAGCTTATTTTCTTCTTTACTATCTCTAGTTAGTTATAAGGGGTTGAACTTGATCAGTTAACATGTATATATACCAGCGCTTTCATATATTATATTTTATTTGTATTTTTCATTTCATTCAATACATTTCTATGATAAACCTTGCATAATATAATTAATTTTATGCCTAATTTGGCAATAAAGAAGAAAGGTATGCATGATGTCTCTTTTTGTGGTGATTATTTCTATTTCTTGCGATAATGTTTTTTATGATTTGTATTCTCTAGAAACTAAGACTGGGAAAGACCTATTTTATTCTAACTGGAATGTTGTCTGCAGTATAAATCCTAAAACCTAAGATATTCAATATCATCGAGGGAGCTTATTTTCTTCTTTACTATCTCTAGTTAGTTATAAGGGGTTGAACTTGATCAGTTAACATGTATATATACCAGCGCTTTCATATATTATATTTTATTTGTATTTTTCTTTTCATTCAATACATTTCTATGATAAACCTTGCATAATATAATAAATCTAAACAAGTTAAGAGACATATATCATTAGTTTCAATGCTGACAATACATTCACTAGAAAAGATAAATGATGATTAAATTTGTAATAACAACTTATTGAACAAGTTTCAATATCATTTGTTACAATTTGCTTAGAAGAAGCAATATTATTACTATAAATCAGATATATAAGTACCCACTGTAAATCCAGTAGACTTGATTTCCCCACTATAATCCTTACTCCACCTCCATCTACAGATTAGACATTCTTATTAATAAATTTATACATATTTTTTTTTTAACATAATTTAATCACCTTTTCTAGTGATATAATTAATGTTTACAAACCCTCAATTTAATATTTAACATATCATTCCGATCAAGCTGCTAATCTTATAATTTTATATCAAATATAGATATTATAACATTTTTTTTAAATTTTTTTACTTTGCCCTCTTTAATTTATATAAGTCTTAATTAATTTCCACTATTATTCAATTTTATAATCCATAATTAATATTTGCTTATTATTAATTCAACACTTGATATTTCTTCACATTTGTATTGCTAAACACTTTATCGGTTACAATCTTAGTTCTATCATATTTGCCATGAAGGTGTTGAGCTTAATCCATCAATGATTAAGACCATTCTTGATATAGAAGCAATGAGGAGATTTGCTCAGTTGATATTCCTTCATGGCAAAGCTTGCCTTTTTGTGATGATTTATTTTAAACATGTCCAATGGATGTTATCCTTTTACCATGCTTGCTAAGAAGAATTATTGATACTTTATACAGTTACATGGGATGAATTGCTTGGACCCTTTTTAACTTGGGTTAATGAAAACAGCAAGGATAATGTTTTATATCTTCTTAATCAACTACTTATTTTGACAGGAAAGTTACGCAGCCTTTAAGAAGCATGGTATTGCATTAATTCTCATGATGCTAATTCCACAACACTATGTTCTTCCGCACAAGATCAACAATATATTCATAGTAAATTAGCAACATTATCAAGATATTTAGTTCATTGGTGTATGACCCATTTCTAGTTCAACATTAATTTTGTTGCTTGTCGGGCAATCAAAGACATGCTTTAGATGATTCCCTAGTAGCCTATTTAATTTTTATGAATTCTCCACTCATTGATATTCTGTTTGGTGAGCGCATCTCAAGTATAGTGGCCTAAGATTTCGTTTCTTGGGAGTTACACTTTGATGGGGCAACTTTAATGAGGTTCCTAAATCCGGACCAACTTCTTAAAACAAAAAGCATACTTGGGCCTTGTTTTAAATATCTCAAGTTTAGCATCCTTTATTATTCCTATTGTCTCTCAAATCCATACATGAACAAAGAAGAAATATTAAAAACTTTGGTTATTGGCTTTAGATTTTGTCATTCATACGAGTGTTCAATGAATTAGGATTACGGGAAATCCACAACCCTTCAAATTGATGAGATCTTTAGGGATTTCAAGCTTGAGCTCCTTCTATACCATCGATGTATCATGAAGCTGTTGCAATCTAATGAAATACTTCGGGCTTCTTCACTTTATTTTCAACCATTACGTTGCACGTGCGGGCTCTATTTGAATAAGTTGAGTGATTAGTTTGGTATACTGGTGGCCCACCAATCCCACCCCTCACAAAAACCAAAATCACACACACACACACACACGCTATAATGATATATGGATTTTATCCTTTTATATTGGTCAGCTCTTAGTAAACATTCTTATATCCATGTTTTTCACAAAATCTATTGAGTTACTTTGATATTTTCCGTCTGACACCTTGGCTATCACGCCTTATTTTGCTACCCTAGTTAGATTTTCTGCAATTTTTCAATTTTTAAATTTTTTTTATACTTGCTGGTGAGGTGCCTTAGTGCTCATCATATATGGTGATTGCACTCCACCAAACACTAATTTTGAGTTATATGTGCAGTGGATGCTTCAGAATTTGGCCTGGACATTGAAGACTATCTTACAGGTTTCTGACTTTGCACGTTCTTCAAAATTTGCATTAGCTATTCAATTATTCCGTGTGTTTTGACAATAGTTTCCAATTCACGACACCAAAGTTTGATCAATCAATGTACGCGAAAGCTAAAACTGCACTAAAGGTTCTGTAAAACCTTGGGCACAAACCTAGAATGGCAAAATGCAGTGAAAATTGCAGAAATCCAGCAATCTCTTAAATAAGCAAATATGAAGAAATGCATGAAGAAAATTCCAGAAATCATTTTTTGACAGAATATAGTAAAATTGGCTACTTGTATGATTCAAACATATATCCATGCAATTCTATGGCGTCATTTGACTATACTTTTCTTTGATCTAGCTTGTAGAACTGTTAAATTTTAAATGCACTATATGCAAGCATTTTATCATAAATCGAGGAGATGAGATGGCCATGGAACTTTCTCATCCTTGATGGTTCTTCCCATGTTCTCATTGCTAAATGATGTTTTATGTCTTAGGATCTAGGGTTTACACATATCTATCATGTAAAGTCAAAAATAATTATACCAAACAAACAAATATTACAACGCAATTTATTAATCTAAACATTTTCTCGCTATGTTCAATGAAAATCCATAAAACAATAATGTTTTTTGGAGAAGGATCATTCACCTTCTATGAGAAATTAACAACAACAAATTTAGGGATCCTATAATAGAAGGTAATTAAATATGATAAAATTTAAATCACACTTTCTACCAATAACGTAAAAATTTAGTAGATGACTTAAAAATGAGAGAAAGAAAATGAGGAAATTCATCAGAAGTGGCATGCCTCATACTCATTCGAGAAGATGTCTTCCTTCATACTTTCGAGTCTTTTACTTCATCAATAGAGTTAAGTCCCAAAAGAATAATGAAAAAATAAATTTCTTAGTATTCAATGATTTTATTTGTATATATAGTCATCTGATAAGAATAAAATAAACATAAAGACGCAACTGTTGAAAGAAGGACTCTTGGGAATCACATAGATGTCATTAGCGAATTCTTGGAGGAGCTGAAAGAGCTGTAAGGTCCACCTTTGCTGTATGTCGTCTTATAAAACAGAAAAAAATCCATGTCTGCTAAGTGTCAACGTTATAGTTATTGCTGTATGACCCGCAGAAGAAGCCACACATTGACATAACTTGCAAGAATAAACGCTGAAGAGTACATCAATTTTTCCCTAATTGGAAAAATTAGCTCTTTATTTATTGGAAAATTTACATACCAACCACACAATTCTTATGGATGTACATTATCAAACACCTAAAGTTTGATTGTTGCATTTATAATATATTGGAATTATAAACCTATGCATAAAACACTGCATTTGACTTTTAAAATGTTAGTAAAAGTAGTTCTTTTGATGTGATGTTAAAGATTTGAGTGTGATGAATGCAAATATTAAATTTTGTGTTAGATATGTAAATACAAAAGAATTGCGTGGTATGTATTTTATATTCATCCAACATATTTTGGGAGTATTTTATAAAGATATCCATGGATGATTACCTCTAGGATTTAGGTAACCTACTTACCCTGCTTTCCTTACCACTACATCAAAGTGGTTTGATGCCTTTCAAATGAAGGAATTATTTGTGTTGGAATTTAGGGATTTTTTGTTTTAGTATATTTTATTATTAGTTTTTTTGTATTTCTAGAATCTAGTATTATTGATATGTCATTATTTATATGCTTTTTAAATTTTTATAATGCGGAGTTATGGTTGGTTTTATTATGTTCTTAGTATTGGAGCCATCCTCCTCATTTTATGTTGTAATCATTATCTATTAAATTGTAGAGAAATAATTTTTTTCTCCTCCAAAAAAATTATATGGTATCAGAGTCTACTTTTTGCATGCGAAATGACGATCTAATCCTATGTAGATTCTGTACCCCTCCCCTCTCGATTGCGCGATACAGTTGTGATTTGTGCTCTATGGGAAGAGAACGATTGGATCCTAGCAAACCTCTCATGATACAGTTGTTGGAAGACATTGAATAGATCACGATATAGTCGCCATTAAAGCTCATCGGTAAGAGAACTACTTGATTGCGGGAAGAACGACTGAAGCGCGGTAGAACCCTTACAATACGGTGGTGATTAGAACCAGCTGAGAAGGCAACGCGTGGATCATGACAAACCCCTCGCGATACACTCGCGTTTGGAGTCAGCTAGGAAGGAAATGGGCCGTTCGCGACATTCAAAGAACCTCTATTTTTCCTCTAGCGCAAAATTGCACAGGTTGAGCTCCCAATGACGAGATTCGTTTCAGTATGGACTTTCTTCGCCACCTCTACTCATCTTTCTCTTCCATCTTTTTTTTATTATTCAACTGTGGGCTTCTCGACGTGCTTCTTATCTGCTGGTTTCTCCTTAGTTTTCATCACGATTGGATTTTGTAATTCTAGAGAAAGAGGACATGTTCTTTTTGTTTCTCATCTAGTTTCTATAGAGAAGACTTCAATTTCTGAGTACTGTGAACCGAAGAATTAAATTGAATTGAATCGAAAGTAGGCCTATTATATACTCAATTTGTCTCAACCCCTTCAATTTCTTCTCCAATGGAGCTGCCTCCATCAACTTCTCTACTCAATTTTAAGCGTTAAAATAATTGACGATTGAAATCTTCTCTCCTCACATGATGTACAAGTTGACGATGTCCGACTCCCAAAGAAGTTCTACTGTTTCTATTAGTTCTAACAATTCGAAAACCAATTTGCCCTACCCATTGTGGTGCGAGCATTGCAAAAAAATCATGTCATACGAATGTGTGGGCTATTTTTTTTTTGAAATAAGATTTTAAAATTTATATATATATATATATATATATATATATATATAATGTAATTTTAATTTTGTGAAAATGATATTATTTTATAATTTTTGGAAAATGATGAGACCAAATACCCCCATATATCTAATAGTTTAAATAGCTGAGCACGATACCATAAATGATATATCATCTCGAAGGATGAACGTATCACTCATTGGTAGACTTAACTATCTAAACTTAAAAGTTTATGACTCTATTTTGGTCTGTGAAATTTATAGTCAACAAATTTCCCTATGTAATACACAGATTAGACATGGTTTAGATTATATCATCTCGAAGGATGAACGTATCACTCATTGGTAGACTTAACTATCTAAATTTAAAATTTTATGACTCTATTTTGGTCTGTGAAATTTATAGTCGACAAATTTCCTTATGTAATACACAGATTAAATATGGTTCAGATTAATATGAGTTCTTAATTCCCTATAGAGGCAAGCCCCTATAGTTAATTACTTCTCAAATGACCGGAGTCATTTGAGAAAACTCTCGATCATGATCAGAGGTTTTGTCTTCAAGAATTTAACGTTTCGGTTTTCACGATTGCTTATAGGAAAAGTCAAGTGAGATAAGTTCAAATATGAACAGTTATTTTCAGAATCCAAAGGAGTAAGAGATATCGAAGATACTGAATAAAATTCAGTGACATCTCAAACTAACCTATGGTTTGACTTTATATCTTTGAAAGAGAAATTATTTGATGTTTTAGTCTTGCAAATTATTTAGATATTCGGGACTTGTGTCTACATTTCATATGTCAATGACCCGAGGAAATATGAAGATTTATGTCGTACCAGACGACGACCCCGGAATCCTAAAAATTTTAGGACTTATATCGTACGATATAAAATCGTAGAAAGTCCTAAAAGATAGTATATGAGGTTTTACATTGTGCCATACGAACGATCTCGTCGTCCTATAGGTATGTTATTTAAATCTATCGAAGCTCGGTTGAGGTTTCTGTCTCCACCTTTTGTTGTAGTCTTGACTGCCTCTCGGGGATGAATCGTCTATCGACCACGTCGTTATCTCGTTCCGAGAAATGGATGAAGAAAATAAAAAAAAACATGCATTGAACGACCTATCTTAGGGGATTGTATGAACATGCTGAAAAAGTAGTAACTAAAAGCAAGAGTACAGACAAATGTATATACTATAGTGCAATAAAAAAGAAAAGAACCTATGTAACAAAGAACATGCAGAAAGGTACAAAGAACATGCAGAAAGGTACAGTAAGAAATGTACAGTAAAGAAAGAACTATGTAATAGGAAAAGTAAAGAAACTGAAACAACTAAAAGTTTACCTGGTTAATTCTGACGAAACTACAAAATATATTACAATTGCATAATATAAATGGATTAGATAAACATTTGCAGATTATAAAAGAAAAGTTAAATCATAAGCATATGAAAATTTAAAGTGGAATATATGATTTTAATTCAGGGTTAGACTTAGACTAGATTTTTTTTCTCTTTTATCTCGATCCCACAGGCAACTGAAATATCGAAGTCAACCTATCAATATCAACTAGAGGTCACCAACAAATCACCCTTATAATCCGGTAGCCCTAAAACCTATCATTTAATGGATGTGTAAATCTAAATAGTATCTGAACTTATCTTATTAAAGATATAAAGTACCTATGTGAGATAGTATCTGAACTTATCGAGGTGTAGTGCACCTATATGTGATGTTAAGATAAGTGATACGTAGTATCTGAACTTATCAATCAACAGTAAGAAGTGTGGCGATTTCTAATGAGTGACATCTATTATGTAATACTTGAATTTTCAAAAGAAATGTAATATCTATCCTTGTAGTATCTATCGTGTAGGGTATATGTGATGTGTTACCAATGTAGTATCTGTCGTGTAGGGTATATGTGACGTATTACAAATGTAGTATATGTCGTGTAGGGTGTGATGTGTAATACTTATTGTGTAGTGTCTATTGGGATCATGGCATTTATTGTGTAGTATCTAGACTTATCAGTTAAAGATACGTAGTCTCTGTTCTTTTCACAAGTGTAGTACCTGTGGTATCTGTTCTTTTGTAACTATCAACTCCCAAACCTTTTAAAGAAGGGTCAGAGCTACCGACGACTTAAGGGAATGAAAGGGCATCTCACTATTAAATATTGATTTTTTATATTTTCAGCTATAAAAAAAGCTGATCAATAGTTCTTTGCGTCATTGCCTGTTACCCCGCACCTCGAACTTATAAACCACCTTAATGTTTCATATGCCTCTTTTGATTGAGAGTTCATTATTCAAATGAAATCGGAAGTATAAATTCCCAACATGAACTTTCACGATTTCCAAATCCAAATTAGGTGAATAAAGAAAACTTGCTATAGCATCTCTCCAATAGCTAAAAGAACTAGCTGTAGCTCTCCCAACAAAATATCAAAAGGAACATTACATTGTAGTCAATCCAACTCAAATGATCAGGCATTTCAATTTTCTTAAAATATCAAACAAATGGATGTACCATCCAAATCTTTTTCACAACTAGGAAAAATGGCTAGTAGAGGGCAACATAGAAGCAAATCCTCAGCACAACACAAGAATCCACCCACCAATCAATCCAGATTCAACAGCATAAGAAACAACCAAACTAACACAATAGAGCCCTCACATAACAGGTTTCGGGTAGAGCAACAGGGAAATAATCAAATAAAGTTAGAGGATCCCTCATATAACAGATTTCGGGTAGACCGGCGAAGAAACCATCAAGCCAACATAAGAGGAAGTCTAAATGGGTGTTTTCGGGTAAGACAGCAGAGGGAAACAACTAAATGAACATGAAGGAACCCTCCTTGATATGCCATAGAATTTAATCCTGATAAATTAATAGTAAATCGAGCAATTAAAAAATATTTATCCAATAATTGACAACAAGCTCATCCGTAAACTCTTTGAAGCTTAAATCGAATCCAAATAACACGAAATTTCACTTTATACACAATTTCTATAATTCTCTAAATAATATAATTTTAATTTCACCATTATGAGTAATCATTTTCAGATTTCAACGGCTAAGATTAATTCCACGTTTAAACCAAAGCGTTATACCATTGTAATGAAGTAGGAACAATTCTGGACAAAAACAAATTCTTTTTAAATCCATTGATTAAAACAAGATACGAAATCTAAGTATAATTCAAAACCCATTTAAGCAAAGTAAGAGGGCACATTCCTCCAGGATTTCAATCTATGCATTTCTCGGAAATCCAACTTTAACATGATGGCAAAGATCACTAGGTCAAATTGCTACTAATGAATGAGAATAGATTTACATGCATACCACTCAATTTTAAGGCAGCAAGGAAAACCGAACCCAACAAGGGGCTAAAGCACAAGCTACCACTTGATATCTTTCATGAATGAAGCAGAGCCAAAGGGTAGAATCGAATCCAACGGGTGGCCAAAACCAAACCATCATCAAATAAAACCGTTCTCAGCAAGGGGGCAAAACCCAAGCCACCATTAAACAAAATCGAGCCCAACAAGGGGCAAAACCCAAGGCACCATTAAACAAAATCGAGCCCAGCACGAACCTAAAAAAAAAACCGAGCAATCAAAAGAGCCAAAACTAAACCGGAAAAAAAACGAAACCGAGCCACCAAAGGTGGGGCAAAACTGAGCCATCAGAGAACAGAACCGAGCCCAACAAGGGGCGAAAATTGGGCCATTACTCGAGATACGAAAGTAGATATCCAAAACACCAAGTAACTCCAATGTATATTCAAATAGGAGCAATAATAGCAAAACCGAGATACTAAAGCAACTTTCAAAACCAGAAAATGATTTCTAATCATGTATCCGAACAAAGTGCATCAAGAAGAGCAGGAATTAAGCGCCTGAACTAATTATTCAAAACTAGAAATAATCTCCAACATATGTTCGAACAAGTGGCAGCAAGAAGAGCGGGGACTAAGCCCCAAAACTAATTATTCAAAACCATAAATAATCTCCAACATATGTTCGAACAAGGGGCAACAAGAAGAGCAGGAACTAAGCCCCAAACAGTTATTCAAAACCAAAAAAAAAAAAATCTCTAACATATGTTCGAACAAGGGGGCAACAAAAAAAGATCAAAGGAAGAAAATTCTTGCTATTAAACCTTCAGCTCCACTCCGCTCGTGGGCTCCGCTCCGCTCCAACATCTGTCCCATTTATGATATATGAGTCATACTTAACAAATCTCCACCTTGGCGAATATCCGGCCCCTTTAGGAGAAATGCATATACCCAACAAATCTCCACCTTGGTGAATATTCAACCCTTAGAAGTGGAATGAAGAAGAAACCTCTCACCGTCCCTCTTCTCTTACAATCCTTGAAAAAAATCTTCAAGCCCTTGACTTTCTCCCTCTCTCTCTCACTCTCTCTTTTTTTCCCTCTTAGACGCCTCCTTAATTTTCTTCTCTTTTTGTCATATGCATAATAAATTTGATATTTCCAGAGTAGCTTTGCTAGTATTTCACGTGCTTTAAAATTATTCCTTTTAATAATTGAAACATTTGCATTCTCATGCTCATGCATGTTGCAATTATCATTGATCCTTTTTATTTTTTTTTCTTTTTAAGATATTGTATTTTTCATTCTTTCTGTCAACATTTAAGAGTTATTCCCATCATGTGCATTCTTTTGTCATATGTATAATAAATTTGACATTTTCCAGATTAGCTTTGTTAGTACTTCATGGGCTTTAAAATTATTCCCTTTAATAATTGAAACATTTTCCCCCTTATGCTCATGCATGTTGCATGATTAAGTTGTTCCATTGAAGCCCGCCGAATTTAATAGAGTGTTATGTTTGGGGAAATGAATGAAGTTTTGATCACGGTGACAGAAAATCTTGAGCAAAAAAAAAAAAAAAATCAAAGCAATTTCAGAAAATTCTCAAGAAGGCATCCAATGAAGTATAATCCACATAACTAAACCAATGTGCCCTAACTTTAAGCATGGTGGAAATTTAACTATTTCAAGGGTTCCGCATTAAAGAAGATAGTTCCAAAACTATCTAGAAATACAAGCTCATATATCCACCGCCTTTAAGCAATCTAGAAATTAATTCAGAATCCCAAACTGATTTAAATTGAATTCCATAGTGTGAAAGAAGAAAATCTTCCAATCATAAGGAATATTCCACAATTACACAATAGAAGATAGTGAAATTATGAAATTCTTACCTCCACACGTTTACTGAAGTAAGAACTTTAAAAGATTGAAGAAAGAAGAAGGTCGTGAGACAGGATTTCAGAAAGAAATTAGTTTCTCCAATGTTCGTCTCCAAAACTTTCCACAAACTCGTAATACTCGAAGCCAAGGAAATTTCAGAAAACGTAGAAGAAGTTTAGAGGTAATAGAAAATCTAAATCGAAGAATAAATCGACCATCCTTTAAAATCTTACCCACAAGGGGGTATTTATATCCATCAAGAGGGCAGGGGGCTTAGGCAAGAAAAACACCCCAAACTCAAGAACGAGAGGGCTACCAAAATCCTTGTGCGGGAAAAGCCGTTACAAGAAAGTGACCGACAGAGCGACCTACGGCGAAAGTCGGTTAAGGCCGACGAAAAGAGATGACCAGGGAACCAGAAGGAAACTTCGAGATTCGGTCAAGAGAAGAGGGGAGAAAGGGTTCGACTACGGCAAGAACGATTCCGAGAGGACGGGAGGAACGTGTATGAGGGAGCTTAGATTTAGGATTTTAAAACCCTTTTATTTAAAAAAAGATTATTATTATTTTTTTATTAAAAGAAAATATCAAATTTTGTGCAAGCGCGGCACCCTAATAAAATGGATGTCCTTTCTAGCTAAAATCAACGTCCGTTTAGTCATCAGGGGTCACCCGGACAAGTCCGTCGAACATCGTACCAATTTAATTTTAATTCGCGTGTGTTGTGCCAAAAAAAATTATTTTGGTCCAATCGGAGCCGTTTAACGAGCGAATTGATGACCGGTCCTCGCCTAAACCACAACCATAGACAAACATATTGCTCTCGGCAGAAAGTCAAACGTCGAACGCTGTGGTGTCCACCTATGTCTTTCAAATTTCTATAGGAGCTCAATTTGAGCTTCAATATGTCGGTTTTTCAATTGACTTGATCGAAGGTTGAAGATTTGAACCCGTTCAAATGAAACTTCAAAGAGTGAAGAAATGACTCGAATTTATAAATATTGTAGGTTCCGGTCTAGTCCTCTAGGAGAGTCAAATAGGAAACCCTAAGGCTAAATTTTAGGCTTTGGGAAAAGGGAAAGAAAGAAAGGCCTCAAAATTGAGGTCAACAGAATGAGACATGTTGGAAGTTTCATGGTAAACCAGCAAATTTAAAATCAAAATCTAAACTTGGAAGTCATGTCAACCAAGCCGCTGTTGATGAATTCACGAGTCTTCTACCAACTCAGATGCAATAGTATTCATTAAGGAGCAATAAGAGCACCTGGATAAGTTGTCTCAATCTCCAAAATTATCGCTGGCCCCATCTTGCTCTTTAATACAGAAGTGTAACTCTCTAGTTGTTGAATTGTTATGTGTTAACTCTAAATTTATTCATTCTTGAATAATTGATTCCGATGCAACTGATCATATGATTGGTTGTTCAAAATTATTCTCATTTTACAGACTTTGTGCAAGCAATAAATGGGTCAAAATTCATTAGCCAGAGATAGCAGTTTTCAAAAAATTCTGGAGTAGGTTAAGGCAAACAGTTTGAAGAAGGTCTGTATTAGACAAGATGGCTTATTGAAATATAAAGACAGAGTTTATGTTTCAGAGGTTGATAATTTGAGACGGGAAATTCTTAAGGAGGTACATTTATTTAGCTATACTATTCACCCTGAGAGTCATTAAATGTACTGGAATCTTAATGAAACACTTTGGTGGCCGTGATTGAAGAGAAGCATGATAGAATTTGTGTTTAAGTGTCCTACAAGTCAGCTAGTGAAGGCATAACATCAACATTTTGGAGGTTGGTTATAGCCTTTACCGATTCCAGAGTGAAAACGGGAGGAGATTTTTATGGAGTTCGTGATTGGGTTGCTTGGATCGCGTCAAGATTGTGATGCTATTTAGGTAATTGTTGATAAATTAAGCCTGCCCATTTCTTCCCCATTAGACAAACATATCTTGTTGAGTAATTAGTCAAATTTTATGCGGATCAAATTGTGAGATTGCATAGAGTGACAAAGTCTATTGTCTCCAAAAGAGATGACGAATTTACTTTTAGATTGTGGAAGAAGATTCAGGAAACCTTCGGTACCAGATTGACTTTCAGTACAATCTTTCACTCTCATTCTGATAGCCCGTTAGAAATGCTTATTCAAATTTTGGAGGATCTACTAAGGTTATATGTTCTTGATTTTGGTGGATGATGGGAATCAAATATACCTTTAGTAGAATTCACTTACAATAACAATTATCAGATTAGTATTGAGATAATTCTATATGAAGTTTTGTATGGTAAAAAAGTGTAAAACACATTTATGTTGGGCTGAAATAGGTGAACGAAAGATCATTGAAGTTGATGTCATTGAAAAGTTTAGTTTGATCAGAGGCAGATTGAAGGTAGTGAATAGTAGACAAATGAAATATTATGATGCTAAGCACATACCAGTGGAGTTTGAAGCTGAAGAATTTGTCTTTATCAAAGTTAGTCTTTGAAGGGTGTGCAAAAATTTGAGAACAACAGGAAAAATGAGCCCCAGACATGTTGATTCATATGGGATTGTTGAGAGGATTGAAAACGTGGCAAATAGATTGACTTTACCAGTTCATTTGCAAGGAGTACATAATGTTTTTCACATTTTTTCACTGAGAAAATATATTGCAAATGAGTCTAGTAGGTTGATATCCGATTGAGTTGATATTCATCCTGATTTGACATATTGAGGAGCCTGAATGAATGTTGGATTATGATTTAAAGAAGTTTCGTAATAGAGATGTCCCATTTGTTAATATTTTTTGGAAGCACATATCAAAGGATAGTGCTTTGGAGAAATTTTTGATATGTAAGAAAGATATTAACAACTTTTCATTTGAGGTATGATTTCTTTCATGATTATTTTCAAATTTCGAGGATAAAATTTTTATAAGGAGAGGAGATTGAAATAAATGAAATAAAAAAATAAAAAAAATCGGTTCAACATATAGCCATCAAGTGGTTCGACTATTGGAAGTCGAAGGGGTCTCTTTTCGTTTATAGCCTACAAAGATCGGGTGAGAACAAGAAAGAGAGGAGAGTGGAAGAAATAGAAGGAAGGCATGGTTGTTTCTATCCCTAGCTTGCGGTTTCGTTGAGGAGTTTCAAATCCAACACCAATGCCGAGCTGACGAGAAGCCGTCGTGCCCTAATACGAAAGAAGAAGGGCGAGGGAAACCATGTCAACAACAAAAGTAAAAAAAGAAGAAGAAGAAGAAGAAGAAGCCGAAGGAGGAAGGATTGTGCGACTTTTCCCTACCATGTGACACATACTGTGCTCGATCGACCAGGAGCTGTGAGGGAGGAAATTGGTTTGCCGTTAGGGTTGCGGTCGAGACCCCATGCCTAGCCATGTGAAGGAAGGGAGGAGGTGGTGTTGTGTTGGTGTTAGAGTCAAGCCACACTCGAAGGAAGAGAAGCTCATTCCCTTTCAGAGGAGAAGAAGCTTACGTACTGCGAGAAGAGAGAGCTTGTGCGTGCGTGCGTGTGTGCTCGGATGAAGGATTTAAAAGTAAGTTTAAGATTTTTAATTAAATTAATAATGTGCTCGGATTAATTTTTTGTGCAGACGCATCACAAAAATTTCTCATAATCAATTTGGTTTTATGCCCGGCAGGTCTACTATGGAAGCTATACATTTATTGAGAAGTTTGATGGAGAAGTTCAGAGGTAATAAGGAGAATCTACATTTGATTTTTATTGATTTAGAAAAAGCTTACGATAAGGTTCCAAGAGATATCCTGTGGAGAGTTCTCGAGAAGAAATGTGTTGATATGACTTATATTCAAGTCATTAAAGATATGTATACTAGAGCTGTTACTTGTGTTCAAACTGAAGGAGGATTGACAGAATATTTTCCTATTTCTGTTGGATTACATCAGGGATCGGCTTTAAGCCCATATCTTTTTGCTTTAGTTATGGATGGTCTTACTGGACATCTACAGGAGGATGTACCTTGGTGTATGCTTTTTGCTGATGATATTCTTCTCGTGGATAAAACGAGAGAAAAAGCCCAGGAAAAACTTGAATTATGGAGGTCTACTTTGGAGTCTAAAGGCCTTCGTTTAAGTAGAACTAAAACTGAATACATGGAATGTAATTTTAGTAGTAATAGCTCTAGTGACAGAAGTGTGATTTTGGGTGATCAAATTATTAAAAGGTGTGAACGATTTAGATATCTTGGGTCCGTTGTCCAAAGCGATGGTGATATAGATGGGGATGTTAATAGTAGAATTCAAGTTGGTTGGTTGAAGTGGAGGAATGCTTCGGGCCTTTTGTGTGATAGAAAAGTACCGCTAAGACTGAAAGGAAAATTTTATAAGACGGTGGTGAGACCTGCAATGCTCTATGGCGCTGAATGTTGGCCTTTAAAAGAGAAGCATAATAATAAGTTAAGTGTTGCCGAGATGAGAATGATTAGGTGGATGAGTGGCTTTACACTTAGAGACAAAATGCGGAATGAATATATTCGTGATAGGGTTGGTGTAGCTCCTGTGACAGACAAAATTAGAGAAAGTCGTCTTAGATGGTTTGGTCATATTAAACGTCGACCATTAGATGATCCGATTAGGAGAGTAGATGTTTTAGATTCGACTTGTGTTAAGAAAGGCAGAGGTAGACCTAGGAAGACTTGGGCTTATTGTATTAAAAATGATCTTAATTTATTAGAACTAAATGAAAATATGACACTAAATAGGACGCAATGGAGAAAAAGGATTCATGTGGCCGACCCCACGTAGTGGGATTAAGGCTTTGTTGTTGTTGTTGTTGTTGTTGTTGTGTGCACACGCGTGTGAATCTGGACTCTAAGTATAAAAACTTCAGCTTGAACGGAGAAAAGTTGGTGAAGTGTGCGAGCTAAGGGAGGAAGGAGATCAAATAGAGAAACTTATAAGGTAAATATCAATAATTATGTTGTTATTAGAATAAATGATAGACTTCTTTAAATTAATGTTATTGAATTTTATTCAACTATGACGTGTGAAAGAAGATTGATAAAACTTTGCATTTATAGGAAGAAGACAAATAATTTTGAAGTGAAAAGATTTTACTTCTTTTAATCATAAAATAATTACATAGTTAAATTACTATCGTTCTTTAAATATTACTGTAGGAAATTTATGAGTTTTAATTAGGGTTGTTGATGTAAAGGTGCAAAGAGTGTTAATTAAAAAATAAGCGAAGAGGAATCCAAGGGAAAGAGAAAGGCATTCAGGCTTCAGTTAAGTAATTATTTTCTTGTATGCACTAAATTAAGGTGTTATTAAATAAAGAACTGCATTATTACTTCATAGAATGCTTTTATAATCGAAGACACTGTGGTTGATTTATTACTTTTTATTGGCTCTTTTATATATATTGGAAGACTCTGAAAATTAGTGGAAAGTAAATTAAATGTTAATATCGCCCGACCACTGTTCCTGACTTGGTTAATTCTAAGCTATATGGTCGGATCATGACATTCTCAGTCCGCCTAAACTTTTTGAGGGGATTGTGATAGGAAAAAAATGAAGTTTCACGAAGATTAGGGATACAAAATATTTTATTTCACCAAACAAAACAACACATCCCGAATACATGAAGGATAAACACCTACAATTCGAGATGTAGGCAATATCTCCCAAACCCAAACCTTAATACCTATAATTCGAGAGGTATTCAATCTCTCCCAAACTCTAACCTTAAGATGCAAGATAACAATCACAAATAACATTTAGCAATAACATATTAAACTATATTTATGCCCCACAATAATAAGTAACAAAAGATTAAATTGTCCTTTTAGCCTTGTGCCTAGAATATGATTTCAAATTATTTGGCGAGCTCCTTGTGACAAAAAACATCGTAGGTTCCTGTCTAATATTACTCCCCTTCCAATAAGACATATTGTCCTCAAAGTGGCTGGGAGCTACGGTTTTGCGTGAAATTCTATGATTTTTTTATCATTTATTATAGGAAATAGAGTCTCTTTTCTATGGACAAGAACCACCCCTCCATGGCTTAGAAGCGCCTCTCCTATTCATAATTGATCAGACTCACCTCTTCTTCTAATTTTTCCTCCAGCGCATCTATTTTCTTGGCCACCATTACTCTCAGGACTGTTGTAGATTACGAAAGCAGAACTCTTATATGCCGCGATCCTATCATTGGCTTCTCAGGCTCAAATCGGGACTATATCAGTTCAGTCACGTAGTCGGACGGTCTTGCCGATCTGAAGTGTATCGTGATCACATCATTGGCTAAGTAGCGACCGTATCACGATATTTGGTCACAGAGCGCCATGATGGTACGCCACGATCCGATCGTTGGCTCTGATATCGATTTGATAGAAAATAGATGAACTTTCACAGAGATTAAGACAAAAGAAATATTTTATTTCATTAACATCGAACAACACAACTCGAATACATAAAGGATAAACACTTATATTTTGAGAGGAAAGTGATCTATCCCAAATCTTAAATCTAAAATTTAAGACAACAATCATACATAACATAACCCTAAACATATAAGCTCTATTTATGCTCACAATAATAAATAAAAGAATGACTAAATTACCCTTTTAGCCTTGCGTCTAATATAAAGTCTTAAACTTATTTGGGGGGTTCGGGGTCGGTCTATTAGATTGTACGTGATTATGGACATTATTAGACTTCTATGGTAAGAGGTGTTACACATGACAATGAATGCCCATAATGGCATGATTTTATGAATAAACCATCTTGCATGTTTTTTACTCAATTTTCTTATGTTTGCCCGAAGTATTTTTAATAAGAAAAAACTGTATAACCAATCAATTTAGACTGGCCATTGAAATTTATCATCTCTGCTGAATTTTTGTTCGATCGTATCACTAAAACTTTCTCATTGAGAGTTGATGGTATGGGAGGATTCATGGCTTCATGAGTGACATTGTGCTATTTTCAATGTACGGTAGCATTGGTTTTGTGGAAAGCCGAAGCCACCTGTTTAGTAGGCTAAGTTCCCCAGATATACAAGTAACCGGTAAAATATTATTTGCTACTGAAACTTTTCCTTTTATAAAAGCACACGATTAGTTGTTCACCTGTAACGTCATAGATAGTTGTTTATTTTTTGGTTCAATTCTCTATTTTAGCGAAAAATGCATTACTGATGTTTATTGTTCTACTTGTTTTGAGAAGTTATTATGTACTTTCTATTATTTACTAATGCAAAGCCATTTCTTCTTGAATTTTCTTCTACAGGCCTGTGCTTTATGTCCAATGAATTGGTAACTCTTCTCCACTCATCACATTAAATTGTGTTTTTTTTTATTGTACGTTTTATAGTTTGTCAAACAAACCATACTTCATCGTATTCCCCTGCAAGTGCTTTCTTCTGTCTTTGCTCTACTGCCTTTTCTCAGATGGGTTATTGTTTCTGCTTTCGTTGTAGTCTGGAAATATTTTTCATGATTTTCTAATCATCGCCAACTCAAACATGCATATTATTCCCTTACAGTCTACGCTTTGTTAAAATGCATGCACTGCTGAGAAGTGTTCGCATGTTCAATTCTAGCTTGGGGAAATTAGAAGGCAGTTTTGTTACTTCTTTTTCTATGTAGAGTGAGTTTCTGTTAGTTATCTATATTTATGGATTGTTAAAACAGAAATATGAAACATTAATGCATTTGTGTGCCTTTAGATGTTTGCCATTATCATGCATTTATGATAAAATAATTATTGATCCCTTTTTTAAGTCAATCATATTTTCTTATCCTTTTAACTCTAATGCAACGAATTTATTGTTGAATTACAATGGATTAATAATGGTACCTGTGAATGACAAGTTTGGTTCATTTTCCGGGTAATGGAAGGTGTTGTTTATATGAAAGTGGAAGGGATTAGTTTGGTGCAGAATTTTAAAATATATGAGATAAATATATGACCAAACTTCTAGATTGCTTCATTGTGGATGAGAATTGGTTATATTCAATTTAAATTGCAGTACTTTGAACTGAAGATAGATTATACATTTGACTTCAGGACACTTCCTTATTGACTGAAGATAGCTTTAAAAAGTTGCAAATATCTTTTTTAAGTTAGCCACGATGCTCGTCTTAATTGAAATGTATTTTTTATATTGTTAATAATAAAACCTGTTTGTTGCCGAAGCACCAATTAGAAATCTCCAATGACCTGTGATAAATAATTTAAACGTCATTTATTCCCACGCTTTTGCAATTCTACTTTTTCATATTTGTTTGGTTTCATCCTCAACGTCATATTTGTTCAGATGCTAACAAGGAATTTTTCTAAGGGATGTATATATATATGTTCAATATTAGATAAACATTATGTATGGATTTATGTGAAGGTGTTGACTTCTGATTAAGTTTGGGTATAATCCTTGAATGTACATTGCATTAAGTTCCAGTATGGCGATTAATAGAAAGTAATAATGACTTTTTGTTTGTTCTTTAGTGGTTGTGAACATAGGCTGGATAATCTCACTAAACTGCCGTGTCTTTTTTTATTAAATCTTCTTTTGTAGTATTTTTTTGTTTCTTGTTTTGTAATTTTATTATTTTTGTATGGACGGAGGGTAGATTAGATTTTGATGGAGTCTTTCATGCAATCTGTGACTTGGCGGCTCTTTGGGTTTTAAAAGCTTTTATCCATGCTAGGCAATAATCAGGAGTAGTTGATTTTATGTAGGCTCGAAATTATGAGTTCAAAGGAAATTGATGTATGGTTTTTAAGGCTCTCACGTGAGATTATATTGTCGAGTGGAAATACTTTCATGTTAAAACTTAACAAAAAGTGTCAAGTTCATAATATTCTAGAAGTGATAACTTTTGGTAGGGCTATAAATGAATCAAACCAAGCTGTGCGAGAGCTTGCTTGAGCTTGAGCTCATTTGCAAAATAGAGCTCGAGCATATATAGAATATTTGTGATAGTTTAAGGGTTGTTTTCTTAAAATTATGGTTGTTTGAGTTTGAGATGAGCTTGGTTTCTAGCTGAACTACTTTCATTAAAATTTAAATACTTAAATCCTAACATTTTTATTTGTTATACTTAGCTATTTTACATTTCAATTATACCACAACTTTATTGTTAACGAAATATTTATTAATAACCCACATACATAAAACTTGATAAGTTTATTCGATTTTCATTGTATTTTTTTAAATTGGTCAATTTATTCTAATTTTAATAAAAATAATATTAACCAATTAATATTAAATTAATTTTTCACATAAAACTTATAAATTTTTGTTATATATAAAATCACGCATACAATATCTGCACAAACTAATGTCCCTAATCTTATTTTACCTAATTCGCTTGCCTTGGTTTGAATGACCCCCCTTCCATACCTCTCCATATTGCAAGCAAACCTAGCCTTTTTGTCAACCTGCCTTGACCATGACTCTCATTCCTACCATGAACACCTTCAATGCTTGAGTCTGTTCGATCATTGGTGTCCGCTTGCTTGATCCCCATCCTTTCTTTTGCTCACCCCGTTTCTTCTTCCTTTGATCCCCATCCTTTCTTTTGTTCACCCCGTTTCTTCTTCCCCATTTTGTCTCGCTCGCATGGGTCCATCTTCCCCCACGCCCTCTCTTTTTCATCCCTTTTAAACATGGAATTGTTAGCATCGGTTTAGTTGAGCACGTGTTAGACCATTCTAATACTTTTCTTTTAATTTGTGGATGTTACACGGGCCAATTGTTGGTTATCTGAACAAGTATTGTTGATCTTATTAACGAGCAATTTTTTTGTCTTAAAAATGAGATTGTAATATTATTGACTTTGTAAATAAACAAGCATTTTTAACAAACATGAACACTTGGGTTGTGTTTATAAACAAAAATAATCTAATATAAAAAATAATAGGACAACCACATAATGACATTAGATAAATTTATAATCAAGTGTTTAATGCACATATTGTATCAAATTTTAATGATTTTTTTCATAATCTTTGAATGATCTTATTCATGACATAAAGAGATCAAACACTAAGTTGTTCAAGCTTATTCATTTAAAAATCAAATATTTATGAAAGTGTTAATATTTATTCGATTAGTTAATTAATAAATCATAACTGAGATCTAATCGTGCTATGCCATGGGTTTCCTGTCAAGTTAATTGGTTTTTTTTCGCAATTCTACCTTTTAGCGGTTGAATATTCATCAATTAATATATTTGATTTCAATTTGTCCTTGAACAATTGGTACAAGGGAGACTTATATGGTTTGAAGGGAGGAATGAGAGGAATTGCAATTGCAATAGTTACTAATCGAATATGTCCATTCAATGAATTTCATAACATTCAACTATGCTGTGCTATATCATTTTTATGTCTATGGTATTTTATTTATACATTTGTAACAAATCACCATCAGTTTTACCAATTAAGATGCTTTAATATCAATAATCTTTTTTAAATTGTGTGTATACGTACCTTTGCGTTTTTAGCTAGTACCACAAGTGGGTGAACTCCATCATATTCAATATTTACATAAAATTACTCTATATAGTCCATATCATTTATATTTTTATATCTTTGAATATATAATATCTTATAAAAGTTATATAAAAACTTATCATATTGAACTACTTGAAGCATTCATATCGATATGATTAATAATATTGAATAGCAAATAAACCAAAATAATATTACCAGTGTATTAATTAGGTTCTATAATTATTCATACAATTGGTTTAGAAGAAACCAAAACTACTGCTATAATTTAGAAGTAAGAGTACTCACAAAAAAATATATATTTGTAATTATTGTACCCCAATTCACCTACAAAATCAAACTCGAACCCTTGTATATATTGCTACAAATAAACCCTATATTAAAATATATATTTAAGAATGTAATATTATTTAATTTCCAAAGAAAGTGATTATTTTATTTACCTAGTCTTTCTTATGCTCATTTAATAAAGTATAATAATCCATTTTAATTCTTCTATTTTGCTTAGCAATAATAATGATGCGGGGCCTATGGAGGACCGACCGATCCTCAAAGGGAGGAGAGGCTGCCGCTCCTCTCTTCCTTTTTTCTTTCATTCCTTCCCAACACTTTCCAATTTTAAATCTTTTCCTAAATTTTGAAGTCCTTATTACATTTTATTCTCTTTTTCTATTTTTAATTTTTTCTTATTTTAAGTCCTTTCCAAAATCTGAATTTTGATTACTTTATCTACAATTTCCTAAATCTGATTTCCCTCACTTTATTTCCTTATCAAATCCTGATTTGATTTTTTTTTTCTTATTTCAGGTATTTCCCAAAATAAAGTTCTGGCCTCATCATGAATAGAGTATGTTGTGCATAGAGTTAGGAGTTGTTTTGATATTTGAATTTAGGTTTTAGCTTTGGTATTTTCTCTTCATGGGATGTATCTGATGACGAGGTTGTGCTTCGGCTGTCCCTCTTCCGAGGTGGTGATCGTCTTGGGTCCGGGTGATGCTCCGGCTGTTGTTTAACCCCGACGAGATATTTATCTATCCTTCCACTTTTTCTGTTGTTGTACACCCGCTTCCCAGCTCTACAACAAGCGATCACACCTCTTCCCCAACAACCGCCGGCTGTTGTCCTCCCTCTAAACTGCTGCTAGCCTTCTCTCAGCAAGGCCACACATCCCAATACTCCATTCCAACCCTCAGCCACCCTTTCTGAACAACCCAAACTTGCTGTCCATCTGCTTAGAATCCCTCCCAACACTTAGCAGACCCACTTTCAGCAGTCTAGTTTGTTGTCCAGGCCTTTCCCATCGTTGCTAGTGTTTCCCCGCTTGTTGTCCACCCTTCGAAAGTGCTAACAAGCCTTCCTTGCTGCTGCCCTACCTTCCCAGCTTGTTTAACCACCCTCTAAACCTTGTGAGCTCCTCTCCCGCATTCACACTTGCTGTCCCAAGTCTCCGGATCCATTGGGCCAACATTCACCACCCTTGGGATACACTTTCGAGGTGTTGGCTCTGTGTCTTTGTGTTTGTTTGTCGTTTATTTCATGATTTGAATAGTCATTGTAACCGATTTCAAATTCAATAATAATATTTGTGTTTCTTGTAGTTTGGGCTTTCTCCTTTGGTATCATTTGGTGCCAAAGTTAACCCAACTCTAGTCTCATCCTAAGTTTTTTAGCGTTTGCCTCTACCCAATCGATCGCACCAAAAATTTTTCCTTCTTTCATTTATTTTTTTCTCGTCTTTTTTTTTTTTGTTTTTTCTTTACTTTCCTTGCACAGGTCCAAAACCTTAGCCATGCCACTAATGAGATATATGCCCGAGCTTACCTGGGAAGAGATACGACGAGAGATCTGCCGACTTCGGCGGTGGATTAAGGACATGGAAGATGAAATCCAATGGGAAACTCCCGTTGATCTTGATTTGAAAGTTCGAAGGAGGGAATGAAATTATATGAAGATGAAGCGGGAAACACAACGTCAGTTCCTACTAACTTACTACCACCAAAAGCTTTAGATCCTAGCTTTCGAAGTGGAGAGACCACAGCACCAAGCAATCACCCTTGTTACTATCAAACAAAACCAATCCGCAAGTTTGTCACATCCAGAAAATATCGCAAATACAATGGATTTGGACATGTTGAAGCAAAATGCACAACCAAGGGAGTGATTTACTTCATTGGCCAGGGCGTCATCGAAAAGTTGGGCAACGACACCACAAACACTAAAGAGCAATTCGAACGATAACTTTCATCCGATGAAGTCTTCCCCCTTGAAACTCCCTTGTTTATGGATACATCTAATGGCTTTCCTCCATGCGATCAAAAGGAAAATGCGACTTTTGATGAGATTGTAATTCATGTTCTCCTAGAAGATGGAGAACTTTTTGTGGAGGCATATAAAGATCACACGGATCAAAAGATGTCGAAATTTAAAATTTTACAGGATGATCTTAGTGACGACCAACTGATAGCATCACAGTCAGCTACACTTCGATCCCGTATCCCAAGTGTTCCATAGGAAAAGATGAAAGAACAATGTGAAGCTCTTGTTATTGGAACACAATAGAAGCTGTCGGTTTTCCAAAACTTCAAGAGTCAAAGGGAAGACTTGGAAGATTATAAGAATCACCAATCAACAAAACTCTTGCAACCCTAAACCTTGTTGAGGCCCAACTTGTCATAGATGAAAAACATATGAGGTATTTACTTGTTTGAAATTTGGCTCGTGAGAACCTACATGGTGTTGTACCTCTGGCTCGGATTATGCCAAACCAGAACGGAACAATAGGGAGTTATGCTCGCAAATGGGAAAAGCTCCTCGGATGTTTTGGTAGACAAGTGCAATCGCCAGTGGGATCCTGGAGTGGCTGGCAACAACACGGAAGCTTCAACTTATGATGTTGAAGCTCCCCCAACCTCGGGAGACTGACACAAGGGCTATGGAGGACCGACTGGTCCTCAAAGGGAGGGGATGCCGCTCGTCTCTTCCCTTTCTCTTATCCCTTTCTTTTTCTCCCTTACCTTTCTTTGCTTCCTAGCATTTTTCTAAAATCTGAAATATATTTTATTCTTCTTTCCTGGTTTAAAACCTTTATTATTTTAAGTCCTTTCTAAATTATGAATTTTGATTACTATATTTGTACTTCCCTAAATCTGATTTTCCCTCACTTTATTTCCTTACCTAAATTTGAAATCCTAATTTGACTCTTCTTTCTTATTTTAAGCAATGTCTAAATAAAGTCTTAACCTCATTATAAATAGAGGATGTTGTGCTTAGAGTTAGGGGTCTTGTTTTGATATCTGAATTCAGGTTTTAACATTGATATTTTTCCTCCTAGGTTTATATCCGACATCGAGTTAGTGCCCAACTATCCCTCATCCAAGATGGTGATCGTCTACATGGGTCCGGGCGGTGCTCCGACTTTAGCTCGACCCCGACGAGCTATTTATCTTTCCTTCCACCCTTCCTGCTGCTGTCCACTCACTTCCTAGCCCTACAACTGGCCACCACACCTCTTCCCCAACAACCGCCGATTGTTGCTCTTCTTCCAACCTGCTGCCAGTAGGGGTAAACGAGTCGAGCTCGAGCGAGCCCATGGCTTGTTCGTATTCAACTCGTTTAAATTAGGTTTTGTTCGTGTTCGGCTCGTGTTCAAAATAGCTCTTGAATTATCTGTTTATGTTTGGTTTGATTCAAACGCATTTGTTCGAATTAAGCTCATGTTCGGCTCGAATTTCAGCTCAAACTAAATTTCAAAAATTAATGTTTTTTATTTTAAATATTTTCAATTGAACTGAAAATAAACTAATTTTTGCTTCGCAAAAAATTATAAGTCCTTAAATGAAGCTGCAAACTTAAAGTTCTCTCACTTTCTTTTTGCTTTTAAGAGGATCAATGATGGAGCTTTTCCCAATGTGGTGATGTGGGACAAAAGTCACAAAACTAAATGGAGAGAAGTTGGGGCAGCCGTGTGAGTAGACTTGAGGGGCATTTGCGTATATGCCGCCAAATTGTTTTTATTTGCATTTTTAACCTCAGCAACCAAGCCGTGGGATTTTTTGGAAAATAGGGCATTTACATATATACCACCCAATTCTTATGCATTTACATATCTAACACCTAAATGTTATTTTTTTAAAAAACTGATTGGTATTTACATGCATGCCCCCAAATTCTTATGTATTTACATATCTAACATCTAATTTTTCTTTTTTACGTTTTTTATAAACAAAATTTTTGATATCATTTGATTAACTTGTATATATTATTTATTTTTTATTTAATTAATTCGAGATAAAACGAGTCGAACACATCAAACAAAAGTTTATTCGCGTTCGACTCGTTTATAAATCGAGCTCAAAAAATTTGTTTGTGTTCTGCTCGTTTGCTTATTGAACGAATCGAACATGAGATACTTAGTGAGTTTAATACGAGTTGTTCACGTACAACGAATTTTTTTTTAATTTAAATATCTCTAGTTACTAGCCTTCTCCCAACAAACCCGTAGCTCGCCACATTCCATCCCAACAGTCAGCCGCCCTTCCTGAACAATCAAATCTTGTTGTCCACTGTCGGTCAACTTTTTCGATTGATTAGATTTATTTGAAAAATATGATATATGAAAATAATTTTTGAGATTTAATTTAAGTATAAAAGATATATAGTTTGGGTTTTGAAAGTAGTATGTTTTAAATTTTTTTTTTTTTTGAAAAATGAGACCAAATGGATCTCATTAGTCTAATAGTTTGCATAATCGTGCCTGATACCGCGAATACTACACCTTCCCGAGAGATAAGTGTAGACCTCAGCGATAGACCCAATCCTGCAAACTAAGAGATTTGTGACATCCGTTTGGTCTGCGAACCTTTTATATATGACCGACAAATTCCCCTATTTAATACAAAGATTAAATAGGGTTTATTTTACCTGGGTTCCAAGTTCCCTATAGAGGCAAGCCCCTATAGTTAANTCCTGCAAACTAAGAGATTTGTGACATCCGTTTGGTCTGCGAACCTTTTATATATGACCGACAAATTCCCCTATTTAATACAAAGATTAAATAGGGTTTATTTTACCTGGGTTCCAAGTTCCCTATAGAGGCAAGCCCCTATAGTTAATTACATCCCAAATGACGGAAGTCACTTGAGAAAACTCTCGATAATGATCAATGGTTCTAGTCTTCAAAATTTCAAGGTTTAGGTTTTCACGGTAGGACTTGGAAAAGCAAGTGGGAGTGGCTCAATGCGGAACACTTATTTCAGGAGTCCAAAGGAAGGAA
>JXCR01122961.1:0-17360 GCA_002079205.1 Phalaenopsis hybrid cultivar | reverse complement strand
ATAATCAAACTCTTTTAAAACACCACAAGTCCAACTAGGACTAAAATTTGGCTAAGTGTTCTTAATAACACTAATTTGTCTCCTAAAGGGTCTTCACCCACATAACTTTAAAATTGAAAGGTAAATGACATTTACCTTATTCTTGGGAATAATGAAGACATCAATATTCACTGAGCATCCGGATATTCAAGATGAATTATTAAGCAACATAATAAAGTTTAAATGGACCCGAGGCCTTTTACGAGACATTAAGAAGGTTGCATGGACCCGCTCCCTACTCTTAACTTGGTGAATACCACAGGATTCTATTAAACTTAATATGTTTTACTTAATAATATTTTCCTTAAAATTTAAGAACCCCCAAAACACGAGATAGAGTTAGGAACGTTTCCAAAACTTTATTTTTCCATCTCTATATACATAAATGCTCTGACATGCATTTTGAGTTTCAGGTGATGAAACGAGAAGACTCGCCGGGTACACTTTTACAGTTTTCAGCATTGTCCTTCTTGTACTTCCATACTGTACTTTTATACCTGCGAATTTGCATGTTAAACAACGATGTCACCTTACACGAAAACTAAAACCATCAGGATAGCCATATACCCAAAACCGACGAACTTGCATGCTAAACAACGATGTCACCCTCCATGAAAACTAAAACTACTAGGATAGCCGCAAAACAAAAATTAAAATCAACCAAGATAAAATTCACCGCCACAACATTCAAAATATAAAACAACTCAAAATTTAGTCACAAACATCACACAAAAACCACAACTTCAACTAAATTAAAACGTCTCTATTGGAAAATCGGGAACCCCTCAGAGGAGATAACCTACGGTTTAATTAAGATGTCTATATCGGATGATCAGGAATTCCTTGGAGGAGGTAACCTATGGTTGCTAATCGAGGTCTTCCCACGGTCTAAATGAAATTATGGAACTCATTAAGTTGAGTTTAGTAAATTCATTTGGACATAAAATGTCTCCATTGGAAGATCGGGAACCCCTAGGAGGAGGTAACCTACGGTTGCTAACGAGGCTTCTATCTCTATAGGATGATCGGGAATTCCTCGGAGGAGGTAACCTATGATTGCTAACGAGGCTTCCCTCTCTATTGGAAGATCGGGAACCCTCGGAGGAGGTAACCTACGGTTGCTAACGAGGTTTTCCGCTAAATTAAAATGTCCTTATTGGAAGATCGGGAACCCCTCGGAGGAGGTAACCTACGGTTGCTAACGAGGCTTCCCAACTATTAGATGATCGAGAATCCCTCGGAGGAGGTGACCTACGGTTGCTAACGAGGCTTCCCCCTGTCTCTATTGAAAGATCGGGAACCCCTCAGAGGAGGTAACCTACGGTTGCTAACGAGGTTTTCCACGGTCAAGATGAAATTATGGAACTCATTAAGTTGAGTTTAGTAAATTCATTTAGACTAAGTGATTCCAATAAAAAATAGTAGTACCGGGACGAAAATTATGGAACTCATTAAGTTGAGTTTAGTAAATTCATTTGGACTAAGTGATTCCAATAGATTATGGAACTCATTAAGTTGAGTTTAGTAAATTCATTTGGACTAAGTGATTTCAATAGAAAGTGGGAACCCCTCGGAGGAGGTAACCTACGGTTGCTAACGAGGTTTTCCATGGTCTAAATGAATCGAACCCCTCGGAGGAGGTAACCTACGGTTGCTAACGAGGCTTCCCACGGTCTAAATGAAATAATGGAACTCATTAAGTTAAGTTTAGTAAATTCATTTGGACTAAGTGATTCCAATAGAAAATATGGAACTCATTAAGTTGAGTTTAGTAAGTTCATTTGGACTAAGTGATTCCAATAGAAAATAGTGCTGACTCATTAAGTTGAGTTTAGTAAGTTCATTTGGACTAAGTGATTCCAATAGAAAATAGTGGCGCCGGGACGATGGAACCGTGGCTTCATTAAGTTGAGTTTAGTAAATTTATTTGGACTAAGTGATTCCAATAGAAAATAGTGGTGCTGCATTAAGTTGAGTTTAGTAAATTCATTTGGACTAAGTGATTCCAATAGAAAATAGTGGTGCCAGGACGATGGAACCGTAGGATCTTGACCGGTGTCGCTTTAATCAACTTTAATATGCCCATAAAAATATTTAAAGAACTTTAACCATAGGGTCACTTGATTTAACATTATAACCAAATGACCTAGAAAACTTGAACTCTGCTACAACGAGGAGCTTGGAGCTACATGGTAGGCAGCTCGGTCATCTTCAACAGCAAAAGGATCTACAACCACACATCCTTCCTTAGCTTTAAAACAACAAAGCCATAGGAATTTGAGGTTGTTTTCTTAGTGCAACATAAATCCTCAAACACATCTTTTAGGCATTTGTACAATCCTGTTGTACAATCTAAGCCCTAACTCGCCTTAGGATTTCGAGGTAGTCGTTTGTCACGACTTAAATCCTCACATCTTCAAGGTTAATTGTATTGATTGCTTCACATAAATGTAAATCCTAATATATAAGAATTGCAGGATGAAACATCTAAGTGATTTCTCCTGATTTGAAGCCGAATAATATGATGGCTTGGGAAGTCACCGAAGTTTTCTTTCGGATCCGTGACTTCCTCTAGTATTTCCTCCTTTGGACTCCAAAACAAAATGTTCCAAATTTGAACCAATCCACTTTCACACTTCTTAGTTTGATATCTTTAAAATGTCCTTACCATTTGAACTCCTTGAAGGTAATTTTTCTTGACATTTATCGAGAGTATTCATATTTAAATACCATTTGAACTCCTTGAAGGTAATTTTTCTTGATTCTATTGAGAGTATTCTTAAGTAACTCTAGTTATCTATTGTAATTAACTATAGGGGCTTGCCCTTATAGGAAGCTTTTCCCGAACCCAACATAATATAAATCCTATTTAATTCCTTATTTTAAATAAGGGAACTTGTCGGGCAATACATTGGTTTCGCAGATCAAACGATGTCATAATTTTTCTTTAGTTTATTTGATCGAGCCTCACCCTCAATTCTTGTGTTCATCCTTCGGGATAGATATCTTTAGTTTATTTGATCGAGCCTCACCCTCAATTCTTGTGTTTATCCTTCGAGATAGATATATAATAGGGGAATTTGTCGGCCAATACATTGGTTTCGCAGACCAAACGGATGTCATAACTTTATATAGGGGAATTTGTCGGCCAATACATTGGTTTAACAGACCAAACGGATGTCATAACTTTCTTCATTTATTGATCGAGCCTCACCCTCAATTCTTGTGTTTATCCTTCGAGATAGATACAAAATTTGAGGTAAGGCTCTTTCATCTAAACTATGAAAATATCGAGCCTCACCCTCAATTCTTACATTCATCCTTCGGGATAGATACAGGATTTGAGGTAAACACTCTTTCATTTAAACTATGAAAATTATGAGGTCAATAACTTTCTCTAGTTTATTTGATCGAGTCTCACCCTCAATTCTTGTGTTCATCCTTCGGGATGGATACTTTAGTTTATTTGATCGAGCCTCACTCTCAATTCTTGTGTTCATCCTTCGGGATAGATATTTCTCTAGTTTATTTGATCGGGTCTCACCCTCAATTCTTGTGTTCATCCTTCGGGATAGATACATGATTTGAGATAAAGTGCTCTTTCATCTAAACTATGAAAATTATGGGGTCAATTTGACTTCATCTCTTTCATTTAAACTATGAAAATTATGGGGTCAGTTTGACTTCATATTTTTCAAAACTAAATCTAGTTTATTTGATCGAGCCTCACCCTCAATTCTTGTGTTCATCCTTTGGGATAGATACACGAAGGTAAAGCGCTCTTTCATTTAAACTATGAAAATTATGGGGTCAGTTTGACTTCATCTTTTTTCAAAATGTCATAACTTTCTCTAGTTTATTTGATCGAGCCTCACGCTCAATTCTTGTGTTCATCCTTCGGGATAGATACATGATTTGAGATTTGATCGAGCCTCACTTTCAATTCTTGTGTTCATCCTTCGGGATAGATACATGATTTGAGGTAGATCGAGCCTCACCCTCAATTCCTACATTCATCCTTCATGTCATAACTTTCTCTAGTTTATTTGATCAAACCTCACCCTCAATTCCTACATTCATCCTTCGGGATAGATACAGGATTTGAGGTAAACATCTTTCATCTAAACTATGAAAATTATGGGGTCAGTTTGACTTCATCTTTTTCAAAACTAAAACTTTTATATTTAAACTATGAAAATTATGGGGTCAGTTTGACTTCATCTTTTTCAAAACTAAAATTTTTTTAACCTAAACTATGAAAATTATGGGGTCAGTTTGACTTCATCTTTTTCAAAACTAAAATTTTTAAACTATGAAAATTATGGGGTCAGTTTGACTTCATCTTTTTCAAAACTAAAATTTTTTAAACGTACTTCCGAAGCGGGCAAAGGGATTTCAATTTCGATGACCAACAGCTTCTTACGGACAAACCCCACCCCAAAAATAGTGCCGACAGGCACTTTTAGCGTCACAACGAGGTAAGGCACTGTTTTAATCAACGAGGTAAGACACTTTTAGCGTCACAAGGAGGTGTTAGTTTAGATACAACATGAATTTTTGCAGGGTCTGCTTCCAAACCATTTTTTAAAAATTTTATGCCCTAACACAATTCCTCCTGTAACCATGAATTGACATTTCTCCCAATTTAGAACTAAATTAGTTCTCCGCATAACTCCAAAACATTTTCAAGATAATTTAAGCATGCGTCAAATGATTTTCCAAATACAGAGAAATCATCTATAAATACTTCCAATCCATTATCAATTAACTTACTAAATATAAACATCATACATCTCTGGAATGTTACAGGTGCATTACATAATCCAAAAAGCATTCTTCGAAAAGCAAAAGTTTTAAAAAGACTATTAAATTTTTTCTTTTCTTGATCCTCATGAGCAATAGGAATTTGATGGTAACTGATATATCCATCTAAAAAACAAAAATATTTGTGCCCAGCAAGTATATCTACTATTTGGTCTAAAAAGGGTAAAGGGAAGTGATCTTTCCTAGTGGCAGTTTTTAATTTTCTATAATCAATACAAATACGCCACCTAGTAACTTCTCTCATAGGTATTAATTCATTATTTTCTTTTATTTCAACAGTCACTCCCCATTTCTTAAAAACACAATGAATTGGACTTACCCACGCACTATCTAAAACAGGATATATGATTCCAGTGTCTAACCATTTCAAAGTTTCCTTCTTAACTACTTATTTCTTCATTGGATTTAGTCCTCTTTATGGATCAACTATTGGTTTATATTGTTCGTCTAGTATAATTCTGGGCATATAGATCAAATGAATGATTCCTTTAATATCAGCTAAGGTCTAACCAAAAGCTTTCTTATATCTTTTAATGTATCTAACAGTCTTCTCTTGCAAATCATTTAATTCTGAAGATATAATAACAGGTAATGTAGATGAGTCTCCCAGAAAAACATCCTTCAAGTGGTTAGACAATATTTTCAACTCAAGTTCAGGTGATTTTATAATTGACGGAACTAGATTCTTTTCAGCATTTTCCGTATTATCCAGCATCTCAAATCTTTCTTGAACATACTCTAATTTTTCATTTTCTATTTCATCCAAATTAACTTCATCACTATTCTCAAATTGTTCTTTCTCTTCAAAATATTCTTTAAAATGTTCATTCAATAGATGTTCCCTAATTTCCATGCAAAAACATTCATTATCTCTTTTAACAGCAAGGTATTTCATAGATTTCACAATGTTAAAAGTCACTTCTTAATCGTTAACTCTCATAGTCAATTCTCCTTTTTGAACATCTATCATAGCTTTTCTAGTAGCTAAAAATGGTCTCACTAAAATGATAGGTATTTCCTTATCTTCCAACATATCTAAAATAATGAAATACACAGGAAAAATAAATTTATCTACTTTTACTAACACATCTTCTATAACTGCCTTATGATAAGTAACTGAACAATCTGCTAACTGAAGAGTTACAAAAGTAGGTGAAACTTCTCCTAATCTTAATATTTTAAAAATTGATAGAGGCATGAGATTAATGTTGGATCCTAAATCACATAATGCTCTTCCATAAAATTTTTCATCGATAGCACATGGTATAGTGAACCTGCCTAGATCTTCTAATTTTTCAGAAAGTTTTTTCTGAATAATTGCATTACACTCTTCGCTAAGTGCAACAGATTCATTATCAGTGAACTTCTTTTTCTTATTCAGAATATCTTTCATAAATTTCACATAATTGGGCATTTGCTCTAGAGCTTTTACGAAGGGAATATTCACCATTAATTTCTTAAGAATTTCTAAAAACTTTGAAAATTATTTATTCTGTTTGTGTTTCTTCAATCTTTGAGGAAATGGTGGGGGAGGTTTCTCCACAGTAATTTTCATTCGTGTAAGTGGATATTCTAATTCTGAGTATTCATAGTCCTTTTCTTTTTCTGTATACACTTTCTCTTTTTCAGTTTCCATTTCTTTCTGTACTCTTGTTTCCAATATTTTTCCACTTTGTAATTGTATCGCTTTTATTTGTTCTTTTCCTTGATCTTTAGGGTTTGGTTCCGCAGTACTAGGAAAAGTTCCTAATGTTCGGTTACTAAGCGCAGTAGTGATGTTCCCTAATGATTTTCAATATCCTTAATAGCAGTTCCTTGATTTTGTAATTGATTTCCTTGAATTTCCAATTGATTTCTTGATTCTGCAATTTAATAGCAGTTCCTTGATTTTGTAATTGATTTCCTTGAATTTGTAATTGATTTCCTTGCTTCTACAATTGTGTGTTTAATATCAGCTCTTCCATAGACAACTTCTTCTCCTTAATTTGAGTATTACTGTTAAATTCTGTAATATCAGCTCTTCCATAGACAACTTCTTTTCCTTAATTTGAGTGTTACTATTAAATCCTGAAGGATAAGAAGGTATGTAATGAAGATTTCCTTGGTTGTATGAATTTCCTAACGGGTTCACTAGGTTGTTCGCCCATTGTTGATTTGTAGCAAAATTGTTATTCCTATTAAAATTTGGATGATTCTTCCAACCTGGGTTATTATAGTTCACATAAGGATTGTTGGGTCTATTAATAGCAGTTAAAGTCTCATACAAAGGTTGAACATCCACAAATTGCCCAGATGAATTCTCTTCCATCATAGTAGGTGTTAGAGAATAATTCATTCCATAGTGATCTAATTTCTTAGATATTGCAGCAGTTTGCGAAGCTAACATAGATATTGCATCAGAATCTTGGATACTAGCTACTCTTCTTTAATTTACCCTTTTAGAGGGCCATTGAAAATTGTTGGTAGCCATCTCTTCTATTAACGAATAAGCCTCATCAAAAGGTTTTGACATTAAAGATCCACCAGCCACAACAATCTATAATCGATCTAATGATTCCACTAATCCATTATAAAAAGTTTGAATTATCAACCAATCTGGTAACGAATGATGAGAGAACTTTCTAAGAAGATCTTTAAATCTCTCCCAAGCTTCATATATTGACTTTCTATCAATCTGACAGAACAATGTTATGTCATTTCTAAGTTTAACAATTTTGGATGGCAGAAAATATTTGGATAGAAATTTCTGTGAAAGTCCTCCCCAAATTCTAATAGATCCAGGTAGTAACAAATTTCACCACATCTTAGCCTTATCCTTAAGTGAAAAAGGAAAAAGTCTAAGTATAATAGCATCGTTTGAAACTTTGTCATATTTAAAGGTAGCACATAGTTCTTAAAAATTAGCGAGGTGTAAATTAGGATCTTCATTTGGTGTACCTCCAAATTGATTGTTTTATACAATTTGGATAATAGCAGGCTTAAGCTCAAATGAATTAGAAGCTACATCAGGATTTTGGATAGATAAGTGAATCTCAACTGCTGTAGGATTTTCATAATCTTGTAGGGGTCTAGGTTGGTGTCCATTTTCTATTCCTTGATTGTTCATGTTATTTTCCATTGTATCAGAATTTCTAGGTTCTCTTCTCAATCTTCTAATTTTTCTAACTGTACGTTATAATTCCAAATTGTAGGGTATAAGATTTTCAGGTCCAAATTTACGCATACAACATGAAATCAGTACATAGAAAACATTTAATTAAATCTAAAAATAAGTTGCAATTCAAGTAAAAATTTTCTAATAATCCTAATTTGTCCGTTACTCTAATTATGGCTCTTGTTTACTCCCAGGCAATGGCGCCAAAAACTTGGTAGCGACTTTATANTATATATATAATATTCAATAATTGTAAAGTCACACTTATCAACGCAAGTATATGTATCACTCAAGTAATATAGGGCTCTAATCGAGTCCTAGATATCAATCCGACAGGGAGTAATATTAGAACTACGAACTAAGATTTTAGAAAAACAATACTTAATCACAACAATATAATTTAAATTGCTTATCTGTCACTAATAGACAATTGAAATAAATATGTAATTCTAATAATGCTTAAATAATTAATTATACTAAATAAGTTTTTAATGTGATATTCAATATATAAGAAAGCACCCTTCTCCTTGTCATGAAATTATAGTGAATGGATAAAATGAATTAGTTCAATTTATATTGTGCCAAATAGGAGCATAACTATTCTAAATTATAGTGAATGGATAAAGTGAATCAGTTCAAATTGTATTGTGCCAAATAGGAGCATACATATTATTTACCCTTCGGTCCAAACATAAAGAACATTGACTAATCCTATGCTTATTTACTGAATCTGTGGCTAAGCTGGGAGGATATTGGCTCTCACTTTGGAGCTCCCATGTTCCCCTCGCCTGAGAGCTAACATTTACACTTCAACACCCAAACGATAGAAACGAATTGGGGATTTTAGTCTGCCACTCTAAAATCTCCAATTCTACGCCCGATAATTTTATTTCCCTACTTATTTGCACCCAACTTCCAAAGGCTTTTACCTCCTTGAATCTAGGATGCAATCTTCACTTTAGTTGTAAAACTCAACATATTATAACCAATCAATTGGCCAGATTGAAAGTAAATTAAGATCAAAGTGAAAAGATCATCACAATTTCTTTAATATTTTTAGGGCTCAACCAATTCAAATCACCATTTCATAAATCTCAAGACAAGGAGAAAGATAGAAAAAACTGCTCAGAACTCATGGGGAAGACATAACAAAACTTGGAGTTCATATATAAAAGCAAAATCATGCAAACTACAACAAGTAAATAACATCTCTAATTCCTCCCCAAGCAAACTCCTCAAAGTTCCTCTGAATCTCTTCCTTTCTTTACAACACACAGAATTCCTCTTCAAAGCGGCAATGAGGAAGAAATCTCTCACTTTCCCTCCACTTACAATTTCTCAAAGAATTCCTCACAATTAGACTCTCTACACTCTCCCAACACTTAAAACACACTTAACAACCACTTATTTTTGGCCAAAAGCATCTTTTTAAAGTTGTGGATGAGTTTTCCCAAAAGTTGCCTAAGCATCCCTCCAAAGTTTATCCTCATCCAATGCATTGTTGGACATAACCGCCGATCTCGCCGTTGGCGACCTCTAGGATGTCGTCAGTGAGCCTTCTACATTATTAAATCTGGAGTTTTGGGAAAAGTTTGTCGTCGGTGCCCTAGTTCAAATCTTCACATTTTGGTCCTTTTCGCTCCAAATTCGCTCCTTTTTGCATCTTCTTGCTCCAATGACCCTAATTCATCATTCCTACAACAAAACATCAAAAATATATTTCTTTAAAGTGCAATATCATAAAAAATAGTGTAAAATAGGTATGAAAATATCAACAAATTTTCCTTTGGTCAGTGCTCAAGATTAGGAGGAAGAAGCTTTCTTTTTCTCCTTGTCAAGAGCTCCTTCGAAGAACTTTTTTCACTCTAGCTTCTTCATTATTTGACTCCAAGAGAAAAGCAACTTCTCTTCTCTTTTCTTCCCAAAGATGGTTTCTCCCACTGTCTAAAAGTTTTCAAATAAGTCTAAGTAGTTCCATCCATCACCTTTTTGCATCCCCAATGCAATTCTTCTCATTATCCTAGAAAATTTAACCATTTCTACTACTTGGGAGTTGTACCAGCCTCGTTTTGGTGAAACTCACTCAATAAATTTTGAATGAATATCAGACTGGTGCCTCGCTATGGCCTAATAGCCAGGCACAAGGACTAGGAATCCATTTATCATCTTCTTGGATTTTTGCAGCAGTTGGGGATGTTTTGGGTGTCTAGGTGCCATACTAGTGCATAAGAATCAAGGTCTGGCACCAACCTTCTTGCTTCTTCATTTTGGGAGTCCTTGGGGATATTTCGGTCACTTAGGTACCTAGAGTGGCTCTCAGATGACAAGGTCTGGCATCTAGGTGTCGAGGATGGGGGCTTAGGCGTTGGTTTGGCCTCATAAGCCTTGATTTTCATAAAAAATTTTTGGTAAAGAATTTTTTTGATCTCTAAGATGTGAGGGGAGTAGGATTTGCTAAAATATGGTCTCGTAACTCAAAAACTCAAGGTTTTATGGGTCTTCTGTCCAAATCCTCAACTTTAACGGGTGCTACAAACTGCTGCATGGGTGTGTTGACTCGAACATGTTTTTTTTAGAAACACACAAATATGGGTTTTATGGATTCCTTGAGTCATAGAAGCTATGTATGAACATTATATGATCATGTAACATTTTAGATAAGCATCCAACATGTGTTTCATCAAAAATTGATGCCAACACTCTCAAAGAGTTTTGATCCGCAAATCTTTATATCCTACACCCAAATTTTTACTTATTAGGAAAAGTTTACCAAATTTTTTGTCGATGGTAGGAATCTCCAAACTGTTTTCATAGGACTTGAGAGCGCCATCTTGCTAGTTCTAAATATTAAATACATTTTTTTCCACATTGCTGACCGTATAGAGGTAGCATGTTTGGTGCTATTCCAAATTACAATGAAAAATAAATATCTCAAAGTCACATAAAATTTTAATTTAATTTGGTATGTGTAAACCATGGTTTTGATGTCATTAAAAATTGGCCAACTGAAGATAAGATTATAAGTTGATGTTTGTCAACCACCAGAAAGTCCTCAATGTTTGTACACTGACTATCATCTTCCCCCAGGTGATAGATAGCCATATTATTTCAGAGGTTTCATTTCATCTTCTAGAAAAACCATTATGTGGGTTAATCAGTGTCACCAGCTGGTTGACCCATAGATGCATCTTATCAAAGGATGAATTGAATGATTTTCCATGAACTACTAGTGTCACCCAAAAAAGTACCCACCTTGTAGTTTCTAATTATTATCGTGACCAAAATAGTATCATTGTAGGGATTACCCTTCAATGAATGAGGCTTCCACTCTAGAGTGAGAGTCACAAAACAAAGTTCTCCCATCTTGAGCTTCTTATGATCAGCAAGCAAAATCAAGTCTCTTTCAAGGATGTTTGTTTCTATCTCACTTATGTGGATAGCATTGTCTTAGATGACTTCGTCAGAGTTTTTTTCTATTGAGGCTTTCCATGCCGTTGGTTTGTCACCCTTTTGGTCATAATTTCCCTGAGTTTCTAAACCTATATCAACACTTCGACTAGATTTTAGAATTATTAGCACTCCTATGTGTCATGAATGTAGTCCTTATGATATTTATAAAACTTATTTATGTTTGAGAAAAGCTTCAACTGTCATTGGTGGAGCCCTTTTCAAATACTTTATTCGGTATGACCTTTACGAACTCTGCCAATTAATTAGTCATTTGACCTCTTTCTCCCTCTTAGATAGTTTCTATCCTTATCTCTATAATCACGAGGTAGTGAAATATCCTCACGTTTGAGGAGTGGCCTGTTCTTCACCCTCCACTTGTCATCTAATGTGGCCATCTTCTGGGAGCAACTATTTGTTCAGATTTTTGGTGTCACATGCTAACATACGCCTTCACTATAATATGATGGCTTACTAACTCCAAGAGTTCAACTAAACTCTTAGGCTATCACAAACCTAGGAAATACTTGAATTGTTTACTCAAAATCCTGGCCAGGGTAGCTTGTTCTAACATGGATTCCAAATGCCACACTCCCAGCATGTCTTTCTAAAGCCTATAAACATACAAAAGATGATTCTCATTCCTCCCTTGCTTGACATGCCATAGATTGTGTAAGTTCTTACAAGGCTTCTAGGCACTGGTGAACTGCGCTATGAAGATCTTTTTGAATTCATCAAAGGAGGCGATACTCTTGTTGAAGGCTATTAAACCGCCTAAGGGATAAGTCTCTCGATGTGGTGTGAAATTACTAATATTTATTTATATTAGAGATCTTAAGAAGTCATACGAGTGACTCAAATAAAGTGATATGATATGTTGAATCACTTAGGATTCCAAAGATTGAAGTTTAAACGTTTTTGGTAGCTCAACATCATAAATAAATCTGGAGAAAGAATTTTCTAATTGATGGTAATCTCCATTCTCCCATATCATGTTTTAATCCTGGGTGAAGACCCAACACTATCTTGCTATTAGGATTCTTCCATCGTTTTTATCCTCTGAGCTACTCGGTGGCCTTGGAGTTCGGGTTATTTTAAAGGGTTCTATTCTTAGAGAGTTTGTGTTATACTTTAAAGTAGCGAGCTAGTGAATTCCACTATCTAACTTGCTATTTATTCTCTCAGTTCCAAAATATTTTGTTACACAAATTTCGTCACAAACTCCATGTTTGAGCTTTCACTCGAATGAGATCCTTCTCCACATCATGTTCCTCTTCTTATTGATGGCATGATTCCACACTTGTTGCTTGTTTTAGGATGTTGAATCCAAATATGTCATGTGGATCACACTCAATGTATAGAGCATTGGATGGATGAGATGAATCAAGAGAGAGAGAGAGAGATAGAGAGAGAGAGAGAATAGAGTGCACAATAACACAAAAGTTTTGATGGAGTAACTTAATAGTTTTTTTATGTAGAAATGCCCTTTATTTATACATTACAAAGTTATCTAGTAAAATTACATGTTAATCCATTTTTTATTAAAATGATACAAATCATTGTTACACATTTTTATATTTGTAACTAACTATAACATCCTTTCATCTTCCTGATTGACATTGATAAAATTTTTTATTAATAACTATTTTTAGAGGGTATTTAATGACATGTTAATCTTGTCATTTAATCCACCAAAAACATTGGTTAACTGACTTACATTTGGTCAGTCAGTCCTCTCACTTGACTCTATAAATAATCCCTCTTATCAATCAGGTGAAATTGGAAAGTCAGGCACAGGGAATTTCATCATAATCTGACAAACTACTTTCTTAAATAAGGAGACTTCTCAGAGGATTAGAAAGATATTTCATGGGGAGGTAATTTGACATCTTTTTGAAGAATTCCAGAATCGGCTAAGGGAGCTAGTCAGGATTGACTGTCTCTTAGATTAGGTGCCTTCTATTAATTCATTTGGTTGAGGTTCCGTTTAGTCAGCTTAGAATTCAAACTAAATGTAAAGATGCTTAGTGTTTTTGTCTATTGAATATCTCGAGACACTGACCTTTGCTATTATTGACCACTTCGAGAGACTTATCCCTTAAGATTAACCCTATGGTGGTGTGGTCTTGGTTGATCTCACATACACGCTTGCACATTACATTTCCACTCACAACCTTAAATCCAAACCTACTTAACTTTGGTCACTTGACCATTTCGGAGACTCATGTAGATGGTCCCCTAAACCCACTAACCTTAGGCTAGGGTTTAGCTAAGACTAGTACATGTAGGACCCAAAGTAGGGAATTCTATTGGTCCATGACTCAAATAGGGTGATTGACACCCTAATTTTACTAAAATACCCAAGTTTGCCTTTTACCCCCAAATCTACCCAATTTACCAAACTACGCTTGAAACCCCAAAATTGGCCAAAAATCCCAAAATTACCCAAAATACCCAATTTTGTCCAACGATCATCTCAAACCATTTGAAACCACCCAAATTGACTAAAACATCCCAACATTCTTAAAATTACTAAAATACCCTTGGTGACCCAAATTGTCCCAAAACCTTCAAAATTATTTCAAATGTCCCCAAAGTCAATTTGGACCACTCGACTGAGCTTAATTTTACCTTTTTTTACCAATAGCCCCAATTCACCCCCACTGCCAATAATTTGATCCCAATCTTCCCTAATTTCAATTTTATACTCAAGTTAGTCATGTCTAAGCTTGATTGAAACCAAATCCAAGCCCAATTTACCCACATTTAAATCCAATTTCAACCCAAATCAAAAGCCCCAATTTAAACCTAAGCCAAAATTTCACCAAATTGAACCCCCAAATTTATCCAATTGCCTTAATTTTAGATCACAAACTCTTTCAAAAACTTCCCCACATCAAATTGAACCTTAAATTAGCCTTGGTCAAGCCTTAATTTCACTTAAAATCAACTTGGACCAAAACCCCAATTTTTTCCCGAATTAGCCATGTTCCCAAATTCCACCAATTTAGCTCCATAACCCCAAAATTTCCACCCAATTGATATCAAAAACTCTTAATGACAATTACCCACATCAAATTGAACCATGAGTTGGTCCATAGACAAACTCTAGCCCAACTCTAACCCAAGTCTAACCCAACACCCCCAAATTGACCATGAGCCAAAATCCTGAAATTGAACTTCTAAATCAATTCAAAATCACTCCAAAACATTTCTAATTTGATTATGACAGTCAGTTAAATGATCTTGATTAGTTAATTGAGCTCAGTGTCATGAGTAGCCCAACCTAAACCCAACTTCAAGCCAAATTGCCCAAATATGAACCCATGTAGTTTCATTTCGTGTATATGATCATAAGTAACAACCTTGGTGAAGGTGGTTTTGAGTTCAATTGAAGGGTCAATTTGAGGGAATTTTGAACTTTAATCAATTTGGTCATGTTGGGCTAGGCTTGGGTCTAGCTTGGGTTAGCCTTGGGCTAGGCCCAAATTGATTATTTTAAATGGTCAATAGGGACCTCATGAAGAGTTTCCAACATGAGTTGGATGCAAATTTGGAGGTTAAGGCAATCAATTGGGTGAAATTTGGGGACTTAGCCAATTTGGGGCTAAATTTGGGAATTTTGGATTTAGGGCAAAATCAAATGGATTTGAGGCTTTACCAAGGTCAATTTATGGTTTATTATGATGTATATTAATGTTATCAATATTTTTCAACATTAATTGAGGCCAATTGACTTGGCTATGGGTTCAATTTGGTAAGATTAGGTCATGTGGTCAAAAAGGATTTTGTAATATTAATTGAGGCCAATTGACTAAGCTATGGGTTCAATTGGGTGAGATCAGGTCTTATGGTCAATATGGGGTTCTGACCCAAATCAAAATTGGACTCAAATCATGGACCAATTGAGCTTGGATTTGGTTTAGTTTGGTCATATAAAAAGTTCCAATCAAAATTGGGCTCAAATCATGGACCAATTGAGCTTGTATTTGGTTTATTTTGGTCATATGAAAAGTGAATTTGAGTTTAGGATTGGATGCTTGGATTTGGTTTAGTTTGGTCATATCAAAAGTGAATTTGAGCTTAGGATTGGAATTGGGTCAATTGAGATCAAATTGATGGACATTTGAGTTGGATTTGGGGAAATTTGGATCTTTAAAGATCAAATTGATGGACATTTGAGTTGGATTTGGGGAAATTTGGGTCTTTAAAGGGCAATTTGGGAAGTTTGGTTAAAGATGGTCAAATAGGCCAAATTGGGTCATGTGGTAGTTGAGAAAAATAAAATTAGAAATATTTGGGATTTATTGGGTTTCTAGGAATTTTTGGAATTTTTGAGATTTTGAGCTATGGAGGGGTATTTTGGTAATTTGGGGGTGCTTTAGGGGTAAAAGGCCAAGATGGGTATTTTGGTAGAGTTGAGGTACCAACCATCACCAATAAGCCATAGACCAATGGAAATCCTATTTTGGGTCATCTACATAGTGGTCTTAGCTAAACCATAGCCCTAGGGCTGGTAGGTTTAGGGGACCATCTACATGAGTGCCCCAAAAGATCAAGGGATCTAGGCTAGAAATTTGAGTTCAGGGTTGTAAGTGATTATGGGTGCAGATAAGTGCAGTGAGTGCCTTAGCTCTAGACCAACACCCAAGATCAATGCTAAGGTCCAGCAATCCTAAGGGTGACTCATCTTGAGTTTCCCCCACAGTGACCCCACCTACTAAGTATTTAGAGGTTAAGAGCAACATGTGGAACTTCAATCTGAGTAGAGAAGAGTTTGGAATTTTTAATGGTGAGGGTTCCATGTGTAGTTTCCTAAGAATAGTCAATAGGAAAATCATATGGCTAGACCTTAAGCTACTAAAGAGGAAAAACTAAACCTCAACCAAAAATGAAGTCAACAGTTTCGAAATTGATTGAAGTGGTTGCTTTACCATGATGTGACACTAAATGTGTTGCAAATTTTTTATGGAAAAATATTTTTACCAGATTTGAAATGCCGAGAGTAATTATTACAGATTGGGGAAGTCATTTTAAGAATACAATAATTAAAAAATTAACTAAAAAATATGGAATTAAACATTGAATTGCCACAGCTTATCTTCTTCAAACTAGTGGTTTGGCAGAAGTATCCAATTAGGAAATTAAAATAATATTGGAAAAAAATTGTAAATCTTAATAGAAGAGATTAGTCTTCTTGACTTGATTCTGCATTATGAGCTCATAGGACTGCTTACAAAACTTCTGAAGGAATGTCACCATATAGGCTCATATTTGGAAAATCTTGTCATTTGTTTATTGAATTAGTGCATAAAGCTTATTAAGCAACAAAAGTGTTTAATTATGACCTGAAAGATGCTGGAGAAAAATGATTATTACAATTAAATAAGCTTGACGAGATGAGAAATGAATCTTATGAGAATGTAGGAATTATAAAGAGAAAATGAAATTGAGGCATGATCAAGGAATTTTGAAAAAGCATTTCGAGCTTGGACAATAATTTATATTATATAAATCAAGATTGAAATTATTTCCTCAAAAACTTAAGTCCAGGTGGTCAGAATCATTTATTCTGATAAGAGTTTATCCAAATGGAGGAATTGATAAGGAAGTTCCTATGCCTGGAAGAATAATTAAGGTAAATGGACAAAGGTTAGAAACTTATATAAGTGGATATAGTCCAACATTTGAGTAGATATTAATGTTGGGTCAACCAGATTAAAACCTTGGATATGTTCTGCTAATGATGTTAAACTAAGCGCTTTGTGGGATACAACCAATAATTATTAGTGTGATTGACTTTTATGTTGATTTTTGTTGTGATGAGTTTCTTTTGTAAGTTGGAGTTTTACATGATTATGTTGGCACAAAACATTATTATATTAATGGAATTAAA
>JXCR01122955.1:0-13434 GCA_002079205.1 Phalaenopsis hybrid cultivar | reverse complement strand
TTTGTATCTCTATCTGCTGCGAGGAGTGTCGGTGGTACGTCGGCGACGAGGCAGGAGGTCGAAGCTCGGCCAACCGAGAGAAAAAAAAGGCAATGAGAAGGTTGGATCTTTGTGCAAAAAGGGGCTTAGGTTGGTTGGATCTGGTTGTCGGCGCTGAACAGGGCCGANTGGCCAAGCGAAGTCTGCTAGGAAGTTCGTCACTACTTGGGATTTGATTGTCGTCTGGGGGACGTAAGAGATGTCAAACTTGTTCAGCTCCATCGCCCTTTTGAGGAGGTAACTCGAATATTTCAGACAAGTGAGGACCGACTTGAGAGGGTGGTAGGTGACAACCTAAATTGAATTTGTCTGGAAGTAGGGCCAGAGCCTGTGAATAGAGGTGATGAGAGTAAAAGTTAGTTTTTCCATGATGAAATACTTAATTTTGACATTCCTCAGGACCCGGTTAGTATAATAGATAGGGAATTATTTTCTCAGCTCCTTCTCAACTTTGAACTTAGAAGGAGTGAAGGTGAAGATAGGGAGTCCTTGAGCCTTTTGAACACCTCTTCACGCTCGACGGTGCACCAAAATGTTTGGCCTTTCTAAGGGCCTTGAAGATACTGCACATTTACCGACCTGCTATTTGGTTGGTCAATCTTTGTACTTCCTTTGTGTTTCACGGAGAATACACATTCAACAAGGCTTGTACCTTTTCTGGGTTGGCGTGGGTTAGGTGATAGCTCAAGAATTTCCTAGTCAAGGCCTCAAAGAGACATTTTAGGGGATTTAATTTGATTTTAAATTTTCTAAGAGTTTCAAATGTTTCATTTAAGTCATTACTGTGTTGTTTGAGAATTTTACTTTTTACCAACACAGCATACACATACACTTCAATATTTATTCCTTTCTATTTTGCAAAAAGTGCATCCATTAGTTGTTGGTAAGTATTATACTTCACAGATGTAATCTGCTTCTTGAACTTCCTTACTTCTTCTAGGATTGGCCAGTCCAAACTAGCAAGAAATGATCTCAACTTCTGCTTCATCGATCGGACTGTGAGATTGATGTTTAATCAGTGACGTGAGACTTTTATGAAGACACCCGACATTTCGGCGACAGATCAGACAAAAATGTCTTGATTCTCCATAAGGATCTGGACGAGGAGTTCTTTCAACCTGGAATAAAAAAAAATTGTTGATTATAAATAATTTATTTGTCTCTTCTTTAGTGGTCGGGACTTGGAGGGTGATCTCGCTAATCTCGAGGTTGCCCTCTCTTTGGCTCTGCAGGTCAAGTGGTTCTTGTTTGATGCCAGTCACTGCTCAGAGGCAGCATATCCTTGACTGCTTTAGGTCTCCTTGAACGATAATGATCTTCCCATCTCTTCGAAGTTTCATAGCTACATGGAGGGTGGAGATCACCGCCCGGAAATTGTTTAGCAGTAATTAGTTGAAAATGGTGTTGTATATGGGTGGNAGCAAGTGGTAGGTCGATCGGGATGGAGCATCCGATCAAACCAAAGTATTGTGTCAACCGGACCGGGGTAGCGGGCTAAAGCACAAGTGATTGTGACCGGTTCGGGATAACCGATCGAGACACAAGTGGTGTCGGTGCAGGTGCAAGTGCAAGATATAAGATGCAAATGCAAGTGCAACGTGCAAGTGCAACGTGCAAGGTGCAAGGTGCAAGGTANGGTGTGTCATCTACTGTAGATAATTTGAGTCGATATGCCCCTTGGGAGACCATTTTTAAGTTGATGAATGATGTCCATGTTTGGCCGAGCTTGCCAAGGGCTTGTCCTCGAGATTCTATATCAGACGAGGTCTTCAATTGTGTAGGTATTCTCCTTTACTTGTTTGTTGAAGTATCAGGTTGTTCACCTTTTAATTTCCTTCTAGCGAAGGGTTGAATTGGTATGAACTTCTTTGGTAAGGATGAGTGCGAGCTTGGCTCCTTCATCTTTGGCCTATTGCCATTCTGTCAGGCTTTCTTCATCAAATGAGGAAGCTGTAACGGTCCTTTGACTGTGGTGATTATACTTTACTGGTAGCATTGCTTCCATGCCTTTAGATAACATAAAAGGAGTATGATACGTCGTGTTGAAGGTGTTTGGATTACCCATAGTATCGTCGGCAACATGTCTGCCCATTTCCCCTTTGCTCCTTCAACCTTTTTTCCTTATAACATTCACGATAATCATGTTGGTAGTTTAGGCTTGATCGTTGGTACAGGGGTGATGCACATATGCGAACTTTAGATTTATTCATTGTCACTCAAAAAATTTTTAATACTTTAGTCGAAAAACTAGGTGTCCTTATCAGTTATGAGACTCATGTCGATAGAGAAGTTCAATCTAGAAATAATATTTGACTATGGTTGCGGTGATTTAGGCTAGTGCCTTAGCTTCTACACATTTTGAAATGTATTCAACAACAATTAAAAGGAATTTGTGCTTCCCCTTAAAGGGTGGAAAAGTTCATAGAATGTCTTGTCCCCAAATTGCAAACGACCAAGAACTTGCCATAGATTGTAATTGTTGAGCCGACTGATGTTGTAGGGGTTCGTATTTCTAACATTGTTCACATCTCTTTGCAAATTCGTCAGCTTCTTTAAGAAGTGTAGACCAAAAGAACCCTTTACATTGCACTCAATAAGCCAAATTTCTTCCTCCTGAGTGGCTCCCACATTTGTCCGAATATACCTTGCGGAGGGCGTCCTTAGTTTTAGTTTCTCCTATACAACTTAAGTATGGCAAGGTGGCAGTATTTTCAAGATCATTCTTCCCATCATCAGGTACTGGTCTGCCTTGATCTTGAAACACTTCAATTCAATGATATCGTTCGTAGTTCCTCGGTTTGAGGTAAAGGATGTAAGGGTCCATCCAGCTCTTTGATATTTTGGTGGACACCTCCATCGCTTCAGGTTCTTCGATTATCAGTTAAACCATTATTTGAGATGTTTCACCTTCTAGTTGGATCATTTAAACAGGAGCTCAACTACTAAGTTTTCCTCCCATCCGATGTGGGTGATTTGAAAGCTAGTAAACCATTTGATCTTCATTTTCACCTTGGCAAGGTAATTTGCCTTCACTTCTTTGTGGCCCTCAATTTCCCCGTTTATCTGGTTGACTATGAGTTGCGAGTCTATCTTTTCATGAAGGTGACGAGCTCCAATGTGGTATGCAAGATGTAGGTCAGCGATTAGCTCCTCATATTCTGCCTAATTGTTAGTAACGTCAAAATCTACAACGATCAAGTGAAAGTGGTGCTCACTAGATGGGCTACTCAAAGTGAACCCCGACCTGAGGCCGTTTAATTGGAATCTCAGTCGGTATAGAAAGTCCACATACAGTCTTCGACAATGGTTCTTTCATCCTATTTAGATGGCCAAGCGAAGTCTGCTAGGAAGTTCGTCACTACTTGGGATTTGATTGTCGTCTGGGGGACGTAAGAGATTTCGAACTTGCTCAGCTCCATCTCCCTTTTGAGGAGGTAACTCGAATATTTCAGACAAGTGAAGACCGACTTGAGAGGGTGGTAGGTGATAACCTAAATTGAATTTGTCTGGAAGTAGGGCTAGAGCTTGTGAATAGAGGTGATGAGAGTAAAAGTTAGTTTTTCCAAGATGAAATACTTAATTTTGACATTCCTCAGGACCCGGTTAGTATAATAGACAGGGAATTATTTTCTCAGTTCCTTCTCAACTTTGAACTTAGAAGGAGTGAAGGTGAAGATAGGGAGTCCTTGAGCCTTTTGAACACCTCTTCACGCTCGATGGTGCACTCAAAATGTTTGGCCTTTCTAAGGGCCTTGAAGAATACTGCACATTTATCGACCTGCTATTTGGTTGGTCAATCTTTGTACTTCCTTTGTGTTTCGGGGAGAATACACATTCAACAAGGCTTGTACCTTTTCTGGGTTGGCGTGGGTTAGGTGATAGCTCAAGAATTTCCTAGTCAAGGCCTCAAAGAGACATTTTAGGGGATTTAATTTGATTTTAAATTTTCTAAGAGTTTCAAATGTTTCATTTAAGTCATTATTGTGTTGTTTGAGAATTTTACTTTTTACCAACACAGCATACACATACACTTCAAAATTTATTCCTTTCTATTTTGCAAAATGTGCATGCATTAGTTGTTGGTAAGTATTATACTTCATAGATGTAGTATGCTTCTTGAACTTCTTTACTTCTTCTAGGATTGGCCAGTCCAAACTAGCAAGAAATGATCTCAAGTTCTGCTTCATCAATCGGACTGTGAGATTGATGTTTAATCAGTGACGTGAGAATTTTATGAAGACACCCGACATTTCGGCTACAGATCAGACAAAAATGTCTTGATTCTCCATAAGGGTCTGGACGAGGAGTTCTTTCAACCTGGAATAAAAAAATTTGTTGATTATAAATAATTTACTTGTCTCTTCTTTAGTGGTGGGGGCTTGGAGGGTGATCTCGCTAATCTCGAGGTTGCCCTCTCTTTGGCTCTGCAGGTCAAGTGGTTCTTGTTTGATGCCAGTCACTGCTCAGAGGCAGCATATCCTCGACTGCTTTAGGTCTCCTTGAACGATAATGATCTTCCCATCTCTTCGAAGTTTCATAACTACATGGAGGGTGGAGATCGCCGCCCGAAAATTTTCCAAGAGTAATTAGCTGAAAATGGTGTTGTATATGGGTGAGGAGTCGACCACCGGGAAATCTTCAAACCTTGTGAATTACCAATCTTTGTCACCTCAAGTGATCGTCAATGTGATCACACCGAGAGCGGTTCTAAACTTTCATTGGATAACTTGAATTCTCTTTTGAATGACTTCACTTCTTAATGAGTTCAATGGATGAGAATGAACTCTCGCTTAGACAGTTCTAATCTTTTATAAGTTTAGTGGACGAGCTAAATTTTTTTATGGATAAGTGCAATTCTTGGTGAGCTCAATGAGTAAGTTGAACTCACTTTTGGTAGTCTTCAATTTATGGCGAGTTTAATGGATGGGTCGNTCTTTTATAAGTTTAGTGGACGAGCTAAATTTTTTTATGGATAAGTGCAATTCTTGGTGAGCTCAATGAGTATGTTGAACTCACTTTTGGTAGTCTTCAATTTATGGCGAGTTTAATGGATGGGTCAAAATCTCACTTGAACGACATTGATTATCGATAAGTTCAACGAATAAGTTGAACTTTTCCTTTCACAACTCCAAATCAAAGACAAGCTCAAGCTCCTTATTGGCTTCAAGTATGAAATTGGTTCAGGCTCTCTAATGATGTTAAGTTTGAGAGAAAATTGAGTTTTCAAATNCTTGAACGACATTGATTATCGATAAGTTCAACGAATAAGTTGAACTTTTCCTTTCACAACTCCAAATCAAAGGCAAGCTCAAGCTCCTTATTGGCTTCAAGTATGAAATTGGTTCAGGCTCTCTAATGATTTTAGGTTTGAGAGAAATTTGAGTTTTCAAAAGACTCCAATTTTGGGATGGCATTGAAGTCTCTAATGACAGTTTAAGAGGCGGGTCTTCGAAAACTTTAAGCCTTAGATGAGTTCAAATTCCTTTATAAATTCAATTCTAAAATAAGTTTAAGGAATCATATGAATCTAGTTTCAGATGAGTTTTGAAATGAGTTCAAAGCTACATTCTGACTTGATCAACAAACCTACCTAATCATGACTTTTCATTTTAAAGCCTATACTTGGTTGATTATCATAATTCAAGATCACATTTATATAACTCACAATCATTATTATCCTTAGATTTTTTATTATAAATATGTAATTCACTTCATTTTTTAAATTTATTATTTTATTTCATGCTTATATGATTAAATATATGAAATTTAAGATAATCTTTAATCGTAGATAATATGAGTTTTAAATCTTTAAATTAAAATTAAAATATTCAAATCATAATTAAATTTTCATGCCATTAATGAATATATTCTATTAATTTTTTGTGGTTTTTGATCATATTATAAATTTATTTCATTTATATTGCTAAATTAATATGATGATAAATAAATAAAAAACATTAATAAAATTTCTTATCCATCGTGTAATAAGGAGAAAGCAATGGAATTGAGGGATATTAATAATGAAATTTATCATCAATTAAAATGGTTGTATCATTATATTAAGCTTAGTACCACAAAAAGTGGATAATATATTTAAAAATAAACTTAAGTACATCCACATGTATAAGGCCTCAAATTCATGACCTTATTTGGGAAGAAACTGTTGACAACTAGTGTTTGAATGTGTGGCACATTATTTAGAAACAAAGTATAGTCTCAATATGCCCACCGNTTGTAACATTATATTAAGCTTAGTACCACAAAAAGTGGATAATATATTTAAAAATAAACTTAAGTACATCCATATGTATAAGGCCTCAAATTCATGATCTTATTTTGGAAGAAACTGTCGACGACTAGTATTTGAATGTGTGGCACATTATTTAGAAACAAAGTATAGTCTCAATATGCCCACCAAGATCCCATAACTACTAGCCTGCCATAGAGATTTTTAGGAGCTCCTTTTGTTATGGGTCATTAATTTAGTCAACTAATTATCATCGAATTGTTATTGTATTTTCTTCTTGAATTTATTTCACTTCCAATAAAATTCATGTCTAAAAAAAACTTCCACGATAATCAATATTTATTAATTAATAAGAATTTCATAATAGTTCTTTGACTATTTACATAGGAATGTTTATGTAGTCTATGAGTCTATAAAAATATCCAATTTATGATGGACCTCTTTAAATTGAAATTGAAAAGAAATCCATTGTGGGGAATATTGCAGCCCTATTAAAATAGCTTGAGAACAAAATTGACAATTTTATAAACTCTATGACTAAAATGATCTTCTGTAAATAATCAACAANTGTAGTCTATGAGTCTATAAAAATATCCAATTTATGATGGACCTCTTTAAATTGAAATTGAAAAGAAATCCACTGTGGGGAATATTGCAGCCCTATTAAAATAGCTTGAGAACAAAATTGGCAATTTTATAAACTCTATGACTAAAATGATCTTCTGTAAATAATCAACAGACTACTTTAACACATTTCTCTATATTAACCAATGAAACATATACATGCACTTTGTGGCGCTTGTTGTGAATCAAAAATGATTTTGGAAGTGCAACAGGCACTGACCCACTGGTCCACATATTTTTTCTCTTCTACAAAACAGCACAACATTTCCTTCTTTGCAAAGAATAAAAAACTATTCCTCCCAAGACTTTCAGAAGCCATGGAGTGGACTGACTTCCTCGGCAACTTTCCCTTCTTGAGGAGCTTTCTCACTTGTTTTCTCGGTTCTGAAACAAAATATGATCAGATTGAAGAGAAAAGAGATGCAGCATATGATCAGAAAGCTAGAGCAAGCAACATAGCTGCTCAGAAGCACTTCCATCAAAGCCTTCATGCTCTCAAGTTCTAGCTGATGGTGATGTAGTTCCATTTGCGCTTCATGAGTTTAATATTTCTTGTATTGTTAAGTTTGTGATGCATATATCAAGCATGACTTTGAAAGAATANGCTGCTCAGAAGCACTTCCATCAAAGCCTTCATGCTCTCAAGTTCTAGCTGATGGTGATGTAGTTCCATTTGAGCTTCATGAGCTTAATATTTCTTGTATTGTTAAGTTTGTGATGCATGTATCAAGCATGACTTTGAAAGAATAATTTGCTTTTGTAGTTTTCTGTCCTAAAAATAATGTTTTGATGTTTAATTATGCCATTTTGTGTATTATTTTTAATGAAATGATTGGATGTTACACAATAGAAAGGTTCAATCCATGGTGCTAACTAGAATGATAAATTTAGCAGTAGTTACTGTAATTTAACTTACAGAACTGTAAATTTTGAGTGGGATGGGTTGGCAAGCATTGCAATTTGCTATTATTTTCATGGATTCATGCTGCAGATCATTANAATCTGCTTTTGTAGTTTTCTTTCCTAAAAATAATGTTTTGATGTTTAATTATGCCATTTTGTGTATTATTTGTAAGGAAATGATTGGATGTTACACAATAGAAACGTTCAATCCATGGTGCTAACTAGAATGATAAATTTAGCAGTAGTTACTGTAATTTAACTTACAGAACTGTAAATTTTGAGTGGGATGGGTTGGCAAGCACTGCAATTTGCTATTATTTCCATGGAATCATGCTGCAGATCATTAAAAATAATTAAAAATATTAATTGCTGTTATTATAGTGTTTGAAAGCTTGTAAATGGTTATCTTTGATGATTAGTTCTGCAGGATAAAGTTAAATAGTTCTTTAGCTGATCATTATGAACCTTTAGTTATGTATATTTCAAAGTTATATCAGTCCTTCTCAAACAAGTTACTGAATTTTCAGTTTTTTTTTTTCTTATTTCATCCATTTATTTGATAGGAGACTTATGAAATAGGAGAATTTGGGTAACATNTTTAGTTATGTATATTTCAAAGTTATATCAGTCCTTCTCAAACAAGTTACTGAATTTTCAGTTTTTTTTTTTATTTCATCCATTTATTTGTTAGGAGACTTATGAAATAGGAGAATTTGGGTAACATAATATTATAATGAGTTAAAATTATATGGGAAAAGTCAAGATCTACTCAACAATAAGAAAAAGGAAAGGTAGATCAATTCATTCATCATTGACAAAGATTACAATTTATGAACATGGTAACATTATTAATTGCATAGATGGTGTATCATTAATTAATTGCAACATCTATCTACCTATGTACTTTCCTAGATNAAAAAGGAAAGGTAGATCAATTCATTCATCATTGACAAAGATTACAATTTATGAACATGGTAACATTATTAAATGCATAGATAGTGTATCATTAATTAATTGCAACATCTATCTACCTATGTACTTTCCTAGACATCACCACATCATCATCTTAAATGACAACTTTATAGAAGGGAAAATTTAAGGAGTCAAATTAGGGAAAAAGAAGGAGAAAATCGGATGGATGTTAAGACATTAATTGGAAATTAGGCCCAAGTAATAGATCAAGAAAAATTATATATAGCTGAAAAATTATTATTATTATTATTAATTTAACATGAAAAAGCAAACAAAATTAAAACTTTTATCTAAAGATCAAAATCTAAAGCAAATTAAATTGCCCACAATGTCTATTCTCTAAGGGCATAACTATGTGAAGTGAACTCTATCACCTAAACTTCAATTTTTATACATATATGTACCACCTTACCAATGCTTATGATATGAAAGATTTCNTAACTATGTGAAGTGAACTCTATCACCTAAACTTCAATTTTTATACATATATGTACCACCTTACCAATGCTTGAAAAGGTGTATTTTACCCTTTAGAAGTTAAATTAGTGATGTTTTTGTATATGATATGAAAGATTTGNCTTTATAGAAGGGAAAATTTAAGGAGTCAAATTAGGGAAAAAGAAGGAGAAAATCGGATGGATGTTAAGACATTAATTGGAAATTAGGCCCAAGTAATAGATCAAGAAAAATTATATATAGCTGAAAAATTATTATTATTATTATTAATTTAACATGAAAAAGCAAACAAAATTAAAACTTTTATCTAAAGATCAAAATCTAAAGCAAATTAAATTGCCCACAATGTCTATTCTCTAAGGGCATAACTATGTGAAGTGAACTCTATCACCTAAACTTCAATTTTTATACATATATGTACCACCTTACCAATGCTTATGATATGAAAGATTTCGGTGGTATAAGTATCAAAAAACAAAGTTAAGATGATAGATATGTAAATATATAAGAATTGGGTGGTATGTATGTAAATACTCATAAAACATTTTATCTGATTATGGCCATATATTTGATGAATTCCACCATTTTGATTATTGTTTGGAAACATTTAGTAATTAAGAACTTGCATCTCGTTAAGACTTGACATACATTAAGAATTAAATGCAGAGGAGTAATAATATGCTTCCAAACAAAATCAACACATTAAAAAGCTTGATGATATGGAATTCAAATACTTTCATATGGGATTTAATGTGAGCATCTTCCAACATACATAGCAAGTCTAATATCCATTTCATGTATAATTTATTAGACCAATTTTTGGTCATATATTGTTGTTGAATCTTAAATTGTTAGTAGCATCACATCACCCAGGTAAGGATTTTTTATAGAAGGCAGATGTGTAGTTAAAGTAGAGAAGAAACAATAAGAGTTTAATATAAATTCATGTACTCGAGGAACCACGAGAGAAAAATATCCCCTACTCCACAAATGACGTTCCTTATTTATAGGTTTGGGTTTGCTCCACCCAAGATTAGATACATAAGTGACTGTACTGAAAGAGAAAAATACATCAAAATAATTTTATTATGTAGTTGTATGTACAACGCGTCATATAAGACAACGATGTTGTAATAAATATAGGATGAGTTGATGGAATTGCCTTGACTTGCAAACTTAACTTGCCAAGCTAGGATTAGGTCAATTCCCAAACAAAATGATTGAGCTAATATTCGGTGTTATGTAAAGCTGAGTCAATGGAGTTAAGCTGTGAAATTGTTGGGTTGTCCTGTCAAGTTGTATTTTTCTTGAATATACTTGAAATATCTAATCAAATCACGTGTTTGAGGAGTTCATGTACTTTGAACTTGAGCTTAGGGCTTTAATAGCTATATAATTATGATATTAGAATGCACCTTATTCCTATTATAGTTATATTTGAAATTAAGGTTTCTATTGAAAGCTTATTTTTCATAAACCTTATCCAACTACCCTCGTATTTAAGTATTTTATAATGTCAAACAAGTGATTTCACATTCTTATTGAATTAAGAAAAACTATCAAAATTAAATTCCAACATTATGTTAATTGCTTGCTAGAATTTGATCATGATAGTGAAAGAGATTTATGTTTAAAAATCAACTTAAGTTTATAGAGAAAAAAGCTTTAGATTTAATACTTTTTTGTTGATTCAAATTTCGTAGCTAAAGGTCAACAAAGATTAGTTCAAACCCATACAAGCTCTAGCTTGATATGCTTGAACTCACATAAACTTCATTAAATTTTTCCAAATAACCTGTCACTACTATCAATATAAAGAGAAGAGATAACCTTTATTGTTTAGATTTTTCAAAAAATACTTCAATAAGAAACTTATAAAAATATTCTATCAGAATAATTGGCTATCTTTATTGCTAATAGTCGAACTCGGGTCATAGCTAATTGAAGCCTAAATCAATTGGTTTAAATTTGAGCTCAAGCTCATATAGTGAATTAGAATTTAACACTTTGAATCAATAAGAGATTTCTGCTCAACACATGAACTTGAGTTTCATCCCCTAAAATTTTAAAACTCCCAACAATACAAACTTACTATGGGAAAGATATTTCTATGGAAGCTCTATAGAGAATGCATTGAAGCCTAGATCGTTTTGATGGGAGGTTGATAGAGAGGACATCAACAATGTTGAGGAAGTTACGGTGAGAGCTTTGTAGGAAAGACATTGATGAGACTAGGAAGTCATTATGCGAACTTGTTAGAGGACACAACTATGAGGCCAATAAGTCACAACCGGAGCTCATTAAAGAAGGAATTGAAGTGATCAATGGCATTTGATGAAAGATAAGAATTTGTATGAGTTCATATTTAAGTAAAATCCACTCGATGCTTGGATTTATTGAATCCACGATTATCATAAAATAGGAAAAAAATAATTTTGGATTACATATTTTTTACATAAGCTGCTCGACGAACTAGTGATTTAAGTATCATAAAGTTTGGCCTTGAGGCCATATAACATATGGGTAGCAATTTGTGTTTGAGTGACTCAAGCTTGTGATTTTATAAGTTTGATTCGTGAGCTCATTAATTAGTCATTATGCAACATGATAGGCAAAATACATTATATTATATGAAACAATTCTACCCATTCAAATAATCTTTTTGATCATCTTCAAAGTGTTACAACCCATCAACCCATCAACCCATCAACCCATTCNTATAATTTATTAGACCAATTTTTGGTCATATATTGTTGTTGAATCTTAAATTGTTAGTAGCATCACATCACCTAGGTAAGGATTTTTTATAGAAGGCAGATGTGTAGTTAAAGTAGAGAAGAAACGATAAGAGTTTANAACTTACCATGGGAAAGATATTTCTATGGAAGCTCTATAGAGAATGCATTGAAGCCTAGATCGTTTTGATGGTAGGTTGATAGAGAGGACATCAACAATGTTGAGGAAGTTACGGTGAGAGCTTTATAGGAAAGACATTGATGAGACTAGGAAGTCATTATGCAAACTTGTTAGAGGACACAACTATGAGGCCAATAAGTCACAACAGGAGCTCATTAAAGAAGGAATTGAAGTGATCAATGGCATTTGATGAAAGATAAGAATTTGTACGAGTTCATATTTAAGTAAAATCCACTCGATGCTTGGATTTATTGTATGCACGATTATCATAAAATAGGAAAAAAAATAATTTTGGATTACATATTTTTTAAATAAGCCGCTCGACAAACTAGTGATTTAAGTATCATAAAGTTTGGCCTTGAGGTCATATAACATATGAGTAGCAATTTGTGTTTGAGTGCAAACTCAAGCTTGTGATTTTATAAGTTTGATTCGTGAGCTCATTAATTAGTCATTATGCAACATGATAGGCAAAATACATTATATTATATGAAACAATTCTACCCATTCAAATAATCTTTTTGATCATCTTCAAAGTGTTACAACCCATCAACCCATTCAAAATCGAGTTATATTTTGTACCTTGCACTAGGGTTGGAGGGGCTGTGGTAAAGAATTAGAATGCGAGAGAGGGAGAGGGATTTCAACTTAATTAAGATGCAAAAAATTGGGGCTATTTGTGGTGATAAAATGAGGTCAAGGGCGAGTCGATCACAAGTTGAATGGTTTGGTTTGTGAAGATAGTGATTAACTGCCGGCGGCATGCGATTAAGAGCTAGAATGTAAATCCGAAAATCAATGATGAATGAGGGGAGTAGTAAATATAAAATATTCAAAAACTACTAAAGACAACTTTGAAACACTTTTTACATGTTTTGAATATTTTTAAAAAGAAAAAATTATATGCAAAGCACTCAAAATATTATTATTTACAATATCTAACACGATGTGTCATTTTAGGCAGATGCATTTACTCGTGCCACATTTAAATCTTCGTGAATTTCATAAAAATGAAAAATATGGTAGGCTCTTGTATGATTAATTTTGATGTTGAGTGATAATTTTAAAGCTACGCAAACTCAACTGTTTAAAACATTTTATTGGATCATATTTCTACCATAACAATGGAGTATAATCTATGTCTAAGATACAGCACCTTCATTAACACTAGTTCATAACACTGCATAAGAAAAGGAGCCTACACCGTGGATGAAGCACCCGGATCAAAATTTCAAAAGAGGCTAAAATTCTACAACAAAATACATAAACAAGATTAC
>JXCR01122952.1:108002-118562 GCA_002079205.1 Phalaenopsis hybrid cultivar | reverse complement strand
AAAAAAAAATATTTGCCTAAGGGATAAATATCATGGCTAACCCATGGTTAATGGCTGGCTTTAAACTCAACCCTAGAGTCTAAGGTGAGTCATGGTAAAGCTCATTTGACCATACCATGCTTAATTGATTTGGATTTGACCATAAGTCCAAAAAGGTGCACATGACCAAATCTTGTGTTTAGACTAGGTTAGGAATGTCAATTAACCANAGTCCTATAGCTAGACCTAGGCTACTAAAGAAATTTCTAGACCTCAACCAAAAGTGAGGTCAACAGTTCACTTATATTTTTTTTGTGTTAGATTAATCAAGTTATTTCATAAATTAATTATAAATCGAGTATAATATGTTGATAAGCACTAAATTCAATCATCGAAGTCCATTCTAATACACTACAAATTTTTATCAAGATTTTTAAATCTACTCATTATAAATTGAAGTTAAATAATAACTTGTAGAGCTAAGTGACTATAATCATTAAGTCTTCTAAGGTTTCAATTCCACTTTGATTGGACTCATCAAGATAACTTGTTATTACTTTCACAAGGACAAAAGTCAAATGAATATTTTTTTCTTAATAACCTTGTCATCTACTTGGAAAGCATTAAGACTTATCCAAGTTCTTGACATTTTAACAATAACAAATTTTAGGCTTTTATATATAATCTAAATGGTATTACTCAAATCTAGTGATTTTTGTAGCATCAAACGCCAACCTAAACTTATAAGTAAGAGGTGAGAGGGTATTATTGATATATTCTAATTGATTCAAGTCACATCAATTTATAAATATAATTTAAAGGTTTTATTATTACTTTTATATTATAATTTCTTATTTCTCTCTTAAACTCAATTTATGCTCACTAGTAAGGCTCTGGTGTGAAACACTATTTATTTTATATCCAATATTTTTTAGGTGTGATCTGACTTGTGTATATAATATGTTTATTTATTACTTTAATTCTACCTTTATGTATGTTTATATTATGCTTTTTGGAAGGTTATAGTGTTATTTTGCATGAATAAGGGAAAGAGGAAGATAAAAGTTGACACATCATCAATTGGAGCATAAGTTGTAGATTGGCACCGAGGTGTCAGGTCTGTGCGCCTAGGCGCCCTTTACAGGTCAAATTTGAACAATAAATTGTGCAGTTGGATAGCAGGTGCCAGGGGGGCTAGAAAGTAGGCATTAGAATACCAATGACTAGGTGCATGTCCTGGGCGCCTAAGCGCCCAAAACAGGACCAAGAAAATTGAGAGGTCGTGCCATCCCTAGAGTCTAGAAAATAAGCATGCAACAGTAGGTGCTGTAACTGCAGTGAAAAGGCGTCGCAGCCCCGACACCTAGGCATAACGACCCAGACACTTACGTGCTTGATGCCCTAAATCATGATGACGTTTCCAAGGCCTAGCTACAAGTCAATGGCACCTAGGAATCAGTTTGCAGAAAATGATGGTTTATGTAGTTGGGATGCATCTCTTCATCGGAAGGAGTATGAAAATACTATAAACGAACGAAGAAAGGTATTTTATGTCATTTTTTAGCATGGAACGTAGAAGGAGACAACCAAGCAAGATTTGTAAAGTGGTTTTTAGAAGAGAAAAGAGAGTGTTGAGAGGATCACATGTATAAACATTGCTTGTTTTTATTTCAACCTTCCTACTTTGATAAGGAAGTAGATAAGTACACTCTAATTTGTGTTTTTACTTAGATTGTTGTGGAGTACTTTTTGTATGATTTTTTTATTTAATTCAACTTTTATTTTTGTTGAGTTTTTTAATAGGCATTGAGTAATTATTTTGTTTTTTTGGATTGGAAATGTGGTAAGATAAAATTGAGCTTTTCTTTATGATCTACACTTGAACTTTCTCTTAATTTACATTTTGGTTGGCTAGTAGAATAGTAAAAATTATTCATAAGGTCTAATACCTGAAAAGATAATTAGTAGAATAAAAGGGTTAACCACATAAACTGGAATGAGAATATTGCCTATGACTTTATGCAATTAATAGGGATATGTTATTTTCTTGGGAGGATCATGCGATTTAGGGAACTAATCCCATGACAGTCAATCTTTTTTAGACTTCTAAAAGGGGTAAGAAAGAATTTGCTCCTAATTGATGTTGGGAGTTGATCATTTCCTTAATTATATTCATTACTAGACCTATTTAAGGGGGAAAATCTCTTTAAAAAAATGCTTTTGCTTACTAGGGTTGATTGACTTTTAAAAAGTTTTAGGAAAGGAACTTTGTTGAACTTTAAGAATTAGAACACTTAAAACTATGACCGATGATAGTAAACTAAAATTTTTTTCTTTTGGGAATCAATTCTTGCCTAAGAGATTGATACCGGGAACTCTATTATGAATACTACTGATACAACATATATATTTGTTTGAGTAGCTAGTGCTTCACTACATTTGCTATGTATCTTGTTGATCATATATTATGTCATGAATAAGAAGCTCTAAGCCATGTAACATCTAAACAAATGAAAAAAAATATTTATGCAAGTCAATAAATTATATTATTCCATTTTGGAATAGAATCAAATGGAAGTTCATCTTATAAAGATAATTCAAGGAGTCACAAAATGCTTATAATAGAACAATCCTTTACTGATCCTCTATATGAATTTAACTTGGTTAATTTACCATAGCAACAAAAACATGATAGTCTTTGTACTCCATTAATTTCCACTAAATGCTTATTACATCTCTTTTTCATTTTAATTATTAATATAATCTTTCATGAATAAGTGAAAAATGTGAATTATGAAAACTTTTTTTTATGAAGAGATTAGTAGGGATCGATAGATCTTTGAAGGTTTAAGGTAGATAATAAGAGAGAAATAATTACACCATCCTTTGATTATGAGTAGGCAAAAAGCTTCATTCAAAAAAAGAGAAAAAAGATTGTAGTGGTTTGGTACATAGATATACACTGACTGTCAGTAAGAGTGAAAATAAAATGTATAGTATATCATCAAACAAATAACTCAGTAAGAGTGAAAATAAAATGTATATTATATCATCAAACAAATAACAATTAAGAGATTTTATACTACCAAGAGATCTATTATAAGATAGCCAATAATAAAATAATAAAGAAAATACAGTTATAATAAATAAAAAAATATATTAAATGTGAAAAAGTAGAAGCTATTTTAATATTATTATATACGATGGAAACATAAATTAAAATAAATGTGAAACTTGGGTTTTCTTATTTGTGATGGAACATTGAAGAATTAGTATAGGAATTAAGTTCTTTTCATGAAAGAAAAAAATTAGCACCAAAAACTAAAGATAATACCTAGAGGGCCTATACAAGCATTGATTATTAAAAGGATATTTGAGAGCTTCTGAGGAGTATAGATTTAAAAGTAACCCATAAACTTAGTGATGCTTCTAATGTTTCTATTAAAGCTAAAATTTTGGAGCTTTTGTAGCAAAACATGGCGCCTTAAGTCCTAGTTTTATAATGGAGTTCATTGTAGTGATAGTGACTACGTAAGTTGTGAGCATTGATGCTTAAAAAGAAGTTTGAAGTTTGAAAAGTTTAAGGTTTTGAAAATGTTTGAAGTTTGAAGTTTGAAGTTTTAAATTTTTGAAAATTTAACGACTTTCCCTGACAATAATGTAAAAAAATTGATCCAAAAAATGTGGTGAAGCATATGTAAATCAAGCAAGTGTATGTATCGATAAAATATTATTCAAATTTAAGATTTCTTGTATCGATCCCAACGAGAAATAGTTAATTTTTTTTTGAAGTGAAATTTCTATTTTACTAATCCTACTTTTAGTTTGAAGGATTGAAATTTTGTACATTTATAAAAGTTTCTAAATCCTAATTTAATAAAAATAAAACTCAAAGTTGAAAGTAGTTTCTTACAAATTAGAGTGTGCCACTTGAATTGGAACTAAGAAAACATGATTTATCTCATATAATTAAATGTAGTCGACAACCAGAAGTCCTTGGCCTCTTTCAAGGTCATAGAAGCCTTGAATTTTAATATCACAATGGATTTTCCAAAACCATGCAATAACTCTGAGGATTCTATATTTTTTTTATTGATTACACTATCTTAGAATTAATATTCCTAATATTTTTCATTGCATGGGCCTTCTTTCATCATCCTAGATCACAACAAGTTTTAATTTTCAAACTAGCCAATTTGTAAGTAAGTTAAGCATGCAAAGTTAACAGATCAATATTTTCAATAGGATTCTAGAAATCACACAGCATGAATATATCTAAGTTGCCTAGATTTCAAATCCAAGGAAGTTAAAGTTCTAGTTCTTAAACATAAGACAAGAGCATAAATGAAATTTGATTGAATAATATATAATCAAGTTTATACAAAAGTATAAGAATGATCAAAGCCAATTGAATCTTGCTTTGCACCATAAGTATCTTTCCATTTACAATGTAACTCCATTTGCATGCACTCTCACACACTTACAATAAAGAATAATCACTTTAACACACTCGCCCTCAATTGCCTTACTTACTGCTTCCCAGCGACTAAGTTTTGCAAATAAGCACGGGAGCACTTTTTCACATGAATTTTATCATATTGTAGCCTTCAGGCAGCCATAAAAGCCTCTAAACCATAAAAAATATCTAAAGTTTGTTGTAGCATCCTAGGTGTCATTCTGGAGTACTGAGTTTCCACTGTCTCGATTTAAGAGAGCGTAGGGTATTTCTCTTCATGAGTCTAGACATCATGTTGGAGCTTCAACGACTTTTGACTCCTTTATTTTTCAAGCATAAGCTAATTTGAGTGGTTTGAGTGCCTAGGCACCAGGGGCAAGCACCGAGTTTCGAACTTCTCTGTTCTTCTAGTCAAATGAAGGGGTTTGAACACTAACTTTCCAATAACTCGATTTTTCTAACTGTGTGGTAGCTTATTCAAGCGCTAAGAACCTAGGTGCTTGGACTCGGCATTGAGGTGCTTGTCAGAGACTTAGCATTAGTTTGCTCCATATGCTCCCCCTTGCTAACTTACAACTTGTAAACTGCAAATACATGCAAATATATCCCAAAAAAGTTATAAAAAATCTATAAATAACCTAGAAAATATTGGATAAAATACAACATATTTTCAACACGTCATGCAATCCTAGTCGAATAGTTTTGTGATGCTATAACACAAATTACACAATACAAGAGGAAAAATTATAGAAATTACTGCAGCACACTAACCACTAAAAAATACGTAGAATTGATACAACCAACATAATGCACAATAAAATAATAGTAAATTAAATTAAAACCTAATTTTTTTAAAGATCTAATATCAACTAAAATAAAATTTGACTATCTATGCATGATTCACGTAAGAGCACGTATTGTCAATTAATATAATGACCAAGTACTAATTCTTTCCTAAAAGGATACGAGATCAAATCCTTAGGTTAAGTTGAGTACTAGTTTTACATCAAATCAACTTTTATCCAATTAACAAGAAATCTTTATGGGGTTTTAGTTAAGAAATAAGAAGACAATAAATTTTATGATTTCTAAATTAAACAAAATTTCTTGGACTTACAAACAACTTAAATGATCATACCTAATAATAGATTTTCTTACGTGTGCTGTGAATCAATAAAAATCTCTATTCCATACACTTTGTCGAGCCATTAAAGAGCATTAAGGTATCATAAAATAATTTAGATGGCTAAATCATGCAAAAACCTACACAATTTCCTATTCCTTAAAATGATTTTAGTTTTCCCACAACTATATGCTTATGTTATCAGAAAATTGAATGTTAAGCCTACTTTTTCACTTGCTCTCTATCCAAAGAGATAGCTCATAATTAACACTAACATACATGTGGTCAATATATAGTAAAAATCATGATTGACCACATGCATATAAGTAAATAAAATAATAATCATGATTTTATTTAATACCATAAATCTAAAGTGCCAAGTATTTATGTGTTATTATCCCAAGGAATTTAAATTTAGTTATAAAATATTGATATGAAAATCAAACTTAAAATATTAAATTTTAAATAAAAGATAATTGAATTTAAAAATAGTAACACTCCCAAATGGACAGTATGTAGATGATCATTTCAAAGGTCAATTTATATGTTTGTTTTCCTTATAAGATTAAGACTAGATCTCACCCATTGATGAAATATTAAAATCTTTAAAATGTATTCCTATTCATTGACTGACTAAAATTAGTAAGAAGCTTATATAAAATTTTCTTTATATGATCATTAATGAAAAAGACCAGCAAGTTTAAAACTAGGATAAATATTTATTCTAATTTTTAAACAATTAAAATTAGGGTTTGTTTGGGGCAGCTATTTGATGCGTTGACATTTTGAAAACGCACCTGGACTGTTTGGGTGAACTGCGTTTTGGCAGCTTATGCGTTTTGAAAACGCTGAAAGCAGCGTTTTCACACCGCATCTATCTAGGTGCGGTGACAACTTTCTGGCAGCGGTCTGACTTTTCCAAAGAAATATAAAATTCTAATAGCCACCGCATCTAGNTAAAAATAGTAACACTCCCAAATGGACAGTATGTAGATGATCATTTCAAAGGTCAATTTATATGTTTGTTTTTCTTATAAGATTAAGACTAGATCTCAATGAAATATTAAAATCTTTAAAATGTTTTCCTCTTCATTGACCGACTAAAATTACTAAGAAGCTTATATAAAATTCTCTTTATATGATCATTAATGACAAAAATTAGCAAGTTTAAAACTAGGATAAATATTTATTCTAATTTTTAAATAATGAAAATTAGGGTCTGTTTGGGGCAGCTATTTGATGCGTTGGCATTTTGAAAACGCACCTGGACTGTTTGGGTGAACTGCGTTTTGGCAGCTTATGCGTTTTGAAAACGCTGAAAGCAGCGTTTTCACACCGCATCTATCTAGGTGTGGTGACAACTTTCTGGCAGCGGTCTGACTTTTCCAAAGAAATATAAAATTCTAATAGTCACCGCATCTAACTTATCTACAAATTATTTTTAATCAGCTTATCAGCAGATTATTCAATAAGATGCAACTGTCCCAAACAGACCCTTAATCCTTACTTTTGTTCACGAGCCCTAAGTAACACTATGCTCGGATTTCAACTCCCAAAGGTTGGGTAATGCAAAATATAACCCTAAATTAAGTTTAGGGGCATTTACATACCTGCCACCTAATTCTTTTTGTATTTACACATCTACCACCTAAACTTTGATTTTGCATTTATACTGACCAAACATATTATATCACATCAAAATAAAACCAATTTAAATTTTAAAAAGTGAAATACACCGTTTCTTGCATGGGTCAGACGGCATGTATAAAAAAAATGAAGTATTTAAAGCTATAAGATTATCTATTGCAAAGTGGCTCATACAAATTTCTTAAAATACATATTTGCAGCACATCTGTCAGCACAAATGTACAAGGTTGGTCTGACACCATTATCTTATTCTAAATAAAAAATTGATCCCCAAGCAAGATAGATCCTTTCCACCATATTAATTCGGACATCATGATATGATAAATCAATCAAGGTCCCACCATATTAAATGAATTATTGGATTGATCATTTCAATGATTATGATGAAGATTATGATTCATTTTCCAAAGCATTAAGGTTAAAATCATTTTTCTAGCATTGGTGTGCTTGGAATGGCTGATGTCATCACCAGTTCTATTATTTAAAAGCTTCCATTATTTCCATGAGTGGAGCTGTGCTGCAGTTACGCATCAATTGCATCTGTTTGTCCNTATATATATATATATATATATATATATATATATATATATATATATATATTCTAAAGAAACTCTTCCTTGAATTTGCATCTTATTAAGATAAATAGCAAACGAATCACATATCTCATGAGAGGGGTGAGATTCTATTTATAGTCTTTTGGGTACAATTAATGTAAGAGTATGAACCACTTTATTAGGATGGTCTGGAGAGCTTCATTTAATCAGATGACGTTTTATGAACATTTGAGTGTCTTAACGATGCTGAAATTGAGCAATCTTGGGCAGTTGGATTCGTCATGTTGAGACGCTTGATTCGATAGGCTTGCTTGATTTGAAATTTGTTTAACCTTCTAAATATATCTGAAAGCTTATATGACTGGTTTAATGACTTGATCTGAGCTTGATTTGACTTGAATTGGACTAATTTTGATAAAATTAGATTCTTTTTTTTTTAACATGTCAATTTGACTGTAAGTATACTGAATTTAGAGTTCTGGACGAGTTTTTATAGAGGTTTGAATATTTATTTGCTCAAAAAATCATCTCGAGATCTATGCCATGTCTCGAGATTCATGCCAGAGATGAAGATCTGTTAGAAATGCATCAATTATAGCTTTACAAAATATGAAATAAATATAAAAGTTTTATAAAAAATAATGATTAAAGAGGTTTCATATATGCATTCAATTTCTTTATAAAAAATAATCCAACAATGTGAGATGCATCTGAGGTTTCAAAGCAAGCAAAAATGGGATATTTTAGAACCTCAAACTACCAAAAAAAAAAAAAAAACCCATTATGCCCTCAAGTCATTCTAGGTAATCTTAAGATAAAATTTATTTATAAATCTTTCCAAGGTCTATATAATACAAGGAAATATATTTTCTAGCAAATTTTGTTTCTTTATAAATTAAATATTGAGCCACTGAACATCAAGTTTAAATGAGATGTTGCAAATTTATCCTCAAGTTTATTGTCTAATTTTTGCTAAATTAACTAGTAATTTTTACATGATATAATTCATGGATAACTAATTCCTTAAATAAGGCTTAGGAATACATTGCAATGTTGCTTTTTAATACAATTATTTGTTATAAGTAAGAATATTATTTGTAATATCAATGGCTTATCTAATTGATTGAGAAAAATCAAGTGAAAATCAAGATGTAGGGAATAGTCATTTTTTATTCTATCAAACTTAAAAAATTTGAAGTCTGAGGAGAAGAAATCAAAGTCCTCCTAAACAAAATATCAGTGGATTAATCCTCAATCATAGACATTTGTTTCAGAATAAAGTAGTCCTGAAAAAAAAAATGAACTCATTCATTGATTAACTTAGGGTCTGTTTGCGGCAGTTATTGATTATTTATAATCTGTTGATAAGCAGATTATCAGAATAAATTAATTTGTTGTTTGGGGCAGAACAACTTATTGACAGCTGTTGTTGAACAAATGATCATTCTGCACCTATTTGGTTAAGCTGTTTTCAAGAGCTTCAAACGCTTGCATCACTGATTTTTCGTGTTATGCAAAATTGTCCGGCTTACTTTCTACTTACTCGGTTAAAGAAGCACCAAACAAAATATAATTATGTACAAAATTTATGTAGACACAGAAAAAAAAACTATGAATAACTGATATTAGGGAAAAGAATCCCCCTACACTCAAACAGAAATTATTCATTTATACCCAATCAATTATTCATTTATACCACTAATATTAAAAGAATCCCCTTACACTCAAACAATCATGCATTAAACACTCAAATTTTGGTCGAAAATTTCTTCTATCAACTATTTCTGCACAGATAAACTGTTGATACCCAATCAGAAAGAACATCACAACAAATCAGGGTTTCCAAATATCAAAAAAAAAAAAAGTGAAATAAAAAATCAAATCCACGCAAGAAAACAGATCGCCCTCGCTCCTCCGACAGAAATCAAAATCGTCTTCTAATTTTCACAGAGGAACGAGCAAGACAAGAAATCTGCGATTGCAGCAACAAGAGCATCATTCATTAATGGCGTCATCTTGAGGATCGTCTGTCGTGGACATCCTTTGCGCAGTCGGAGAATCCATCCCTACATGCAGACACAGGTAGGGAGAGACGAAGCCAAGCCCTCAGTCTTCTCTTCTCTTCTCTTCTTGTTCTCGGAGAAAGGAAGACGAAGAAACTGTGAAGACAGAGAGAAGCAGGGGCAGAAGAAGGAGAAGGCAGATCTCCTCTAGGGCAACGAAGAATCTAGGGAGGGACAAAGTGAGAGATCAGGAGTACCTTTGGAATTAGCAATTCGCAAACGCGGGACGCGGGTCTCTACCCGCGTCGAAGCCTATGAAAGGTTTGCTGGACGCGGACGCTGTGCGGCAGGAATAATTTGCGCGAACTTGATATCCAAACAGTGCAGCGGCGTTTTAAAAATGCCGCCGCACCCCAATAAGTTGCCCAAACGGGTCCTTAGTTTTCATTGGGTACTGATAAAATTTAAAATAGGATGGCCATAATTGAGACTAAACTCACCATGAAAATGATAGTAGATTCAATGAATCAAATTTTAAATCATAATATAATACTTACTATTATAAGTGAAATACAATTATTTGGCTATATTTCATTTGTTTATGATAAATTGTTGCATGATAACTTTTTACCTCATAATCTATTATACAATTACCAGAAGCATTACGAGTTTCTCCAAAGATTTTAAAAGAGTAAGAAGCCTAAAAGCTATAGGTAGAAATAGTGAAAACCTGAATATGATCAATGACCATCATTGATAGAACAGTAATAGTTGTCAAGTTATATATATATATATATA
>JXCR01122952.1:89566-107133 GCA_002079205.1 Phalaenopsis hybrid cultivar | reverse complement strand
AGGGAACCAGAAGATTTCAAACAAAGTTGAATAGCAGACACTTCTTTTACACTTTCTTTTGCTTTAGTGTTATGATTTCCATGTGTTTTTATTTAAGCTCTACAAACATGTTGTTTAACTCAATCCCAACTCTTTTGGACTAGTGGTTGTGTAATGTTCATCATCTATTCAAGATCTATTTGGTTTTAAATGAGATTTGTTGATGTGATGTTTTATTTTCAATTTGGTAGAATAGGAATATTGTTTTTAGAAACCTGCAGTCGAATGGTAAATATTGAATCTCGTGAGTTATTACATGGTTTATGACACCACATAGTAATATGAAATTTTGATAATGCATAAAATCTCAGGAAATAATAAGGTGAATTAGATCTAATCCTAAACACACCAATAATCAAGAGAGTTTTTCATAAAAAATAAGAAAGAACAAAAAAAAAAAAAAATTTTTATAGACTTCAAAATATTCAAACTCACTTCTGAAATTGATATCATTGGATAAAACAAGTAAACACATACTAATAATTGACTTAACTTGAGAAATAACCTAGTTCCTTGTGGGATCAATTCTTACCAATAATCAATACATTACTTGATTAACGTGTACACTGTTATGAAATATGTTTGTTGTTGTGTAGTATCTAGTAGTTGTTAATTTCCAAAGCTATTTATATTCATGATAGTTTCAACCATCTTAAAGGCTCACAAACTTTAATTGAGGCCATTGGATTAGAAAACAAAAGAGGAAGATTTGCATACATACCACTTAGTTCCTATATATTTACATATATAACATTAAAACCTTCATTTTTGAACACATGTCACCTTATATATGTATAAACATATATATTTCACTTTCGAAAAATTAAAATAGTGGTATTTTCTATGTGATATGAATGATTTAGGTAGTCTATCTAAATACCCAAATCTAAAGTGTTGATATGTAAGGACATTGGACTTGCGTAGTCTATCTAAATGCCCAAAAACAAAATACTAAAAACAAAGAAATAACATCAAACTTATAAACAAAAAAAATTTGAATTTATTAAATATTTATAAACCAAACAGACCTATGCAAATACAAGTGAAAACAAGGGATAATTCCTACAAAGTTAAATCCAAATAATATATACTTACAAGAAAGAAAAAAAAAACAAATTATGAATTTTCTACATTATAATAATAAATTAAAGGCAACATGACATTTAAAAGAATTTGAGCTTATGATAAGAGAACCATGACACTTAAATAGAGAATCTATGATGTCAAGAGATGAATCTATGAATCATGTACAAATTGCAAGGTAATATTATCAACAATTGACCGAATAAAAAATCAAACCTCAATAGATATTATCAATAAAATATTTCTCTAAATTTGGAAATCCTTGATGAACTTTAATCTCTATTTCAAATACACAACTTTACATCTCAACACTTAAATTTATACGTGTATAGAAACTCAAGAAAGTACATCTTGGCTAGGGTTGGATGAAATGTAAAGGAAGTTATCAAGAAACGAAGATGGAGAATCTTTCTCTATGCAATCTTCGTGAGTTGCTTAGCTGTTGTCGTTCACTTGCCTTCAGTGCTTTCTTGTATCCTTTGACTAAAATCACCCCTCAAATTAAGAATCCCTAAGTTAGATTGTTACTTTGTATTTTAGTTGTAAAAAATGTTATTTTTGGTGGGCATTTAGTCATGATATATATGCTATAATCTTGCAGTGCTATATGATTCACGGTGATGGCTTCGTTTACAATGTAACCTCTGATAAATGAAAATCTATTTTGATGTGCTTCGTTCTAGTGTGGAATATAGGTTTTCTCATTATTGCTAGAGCCGGTAGATTATCGTAGTAGATTGGTGTTGGTTTTTGTGTGGGTGTTCCTAATTCTTGTGCTAGTCTCTTAGCAAAACAATATCGATCACAACAGCTACTAGGCTCTGTAATCGGCTTCCATAGATGACCATGTAACTATTTGTTATTTTTGCAAATTCCAAAAATGAGAGAATTTCCTAGAAAAGTGAAAAGCTCCACTTTAGATCTTATGTTTGTTTTGTCTCCTGCCCAATTTGAGTTTGAGTAGATGTGAAGTTGTAGTTCACCTTTTGTGGTAGGTAGAGTATGTATTAACACCCCATTTAAATATCCGAGTATTCTTTTGAGAATTTGAAAATGATTTTGTGTGAGATTATGCATGTGTTGACAAACCTGATTTATCACAAATATTAAATTTGGTCTTGTTATAGTCATATATTCTAGAGATCTTGCTAGATAGTGGTGGAGTTATATATTTGATAATCTTAACTATGATTTTTTTCTATATTGGCGTTTGAATTGGCTGGCAATCAGAAGTATGTTTTGTAAGTATTTAGTTTGATTTAANTTGGTCTTGTTATAGTCATATATTCTAGAGATCTTGCTAGATAGTGGTGGAGTTATATATTTGATAATCTTAGCTATGATTTTTTTCTATATTGGCGTTTGAATTGGCTGGCAATCAGTCATCCCAACTTTGTGAAGTATGTTTTGTAAGTATTTAGTTTGATTTAGGAACAGTTTTGCACTTGTTTGCTGAACTTGAATACCAAGAAACAATGAGATTGATCCTAGTTCTTTCAGTTGAAATTTGCTATGAAAATTTGGAAGGAGGTTGGAGATAAATTCCTTTTCATTTCATGTTATTAGTACACTATCTACATAAATTAGAAATATATATGTTAGTACCCTTATGAATGTATGAACAAAGATGGATTTGCAGCATCATGATTCATTTTTTTTGTTATCTGAGGTATTCAAAGAATGGGGAAAACCACTCTCTAGGGGCTTGATTTAAACCATTTGTGTAAAAGACATACCAGATTGAGAAATTATATGTTAGTAAAACCCAAAAGTTGCTTCATATATATCATATCTTCTAAATTTCCATGTAAAAATGCATTTGAAAAATCAAACTGTAGCACTTGCCACTGACTGTGTAAAGATAGATTTAGCTATGGGATGAATATTTCTTCATAATCTATGCCATGTTTTCTATTATAAGCTTGTGTTACTAGTTTAGCTTTGTAGTGAGATATAGTTCCATCTATACATAATTTTGTTATAAAAGTCCATCTGCATCCGAATATATCTTGATTTTTGGGTGGGAGAACCAATTCCCATGTTCATTGTTTTTGTAAGGCTATGAATACCTCAGACATTGTAGTTCTCTGTTATGGAGTTCTAGCTTCTTGAGTGAATGTGGTGGGTTCATTCTGTGATGTATGTTGATGAATTAGATTCATCATGTTCTTTGGTTTCCAGGCATGGTGGTTGTGTTGAGATCTTTGGAAGGAAATAAATTTTCATTAAATACTACATACCTTGAAATGATGATTTTATTTGTGATAGGGTTGTAACATTTATACCCTTTATGAAAATTGGAATATCCAAGGAATATACATTGAGGTTCTTTAGGATGTAGTTTGGCGATTGTGAGTGTTTCTTGGAGAGGGAAAAAATTGTACCAAATACCCTCAATTGTTGATAATTAGGCTTTTGTTCAAAGAGAAGTTGAATTCGTGATAACATGTGCAGGTTTGTGGATGATTGTCTGTTCATGAGGTATAAAAGTATTAAGACAACATCTAAACAAAATTGACAAGGTGGATTTTTTCCATGTATACGTATGTGCATTACTTTTAGTGGATAGTTGAATTGTTGTTGTATGTCAAGTTTAAGTAGTTGGTTTTGAAAAATGAATGAGGTACGCTCTCCTCCACCATCAGATCTCAATTGTCTCATACTGGTGTTAAATTTTGTGAATATGAGGGAATATATGTGGTTCTTCATTTTTGTATATCATTGGATATGATCAAGTATGATGAGTAAAATCATATAAAAAAATAATGTAATATTTGTAATCATTAGTAGAGAGAACTGGGGATGGTCCCCAAACTTCAGCATGTACTAATTAGAGAGGAAATTTAGTTTTGGTTATAGATTTAGGAAAGCTTAATATGTGACTTTTTTATGATATACATGCTATACGTGGAAAGAAATTTGGTAGAATATGTAAATCTCTATGACTTGGAGATTATGTGTAATACTTGTTTATAAGGATGCCTCAATCTTTGATGCCATGGTGAAGTGTGAGTAGTTGTCTGCAAAGCTGGAACATATTGGATTGAATACAAACCTTGCAGTTTTTTCCTTTAAGAACGATTTTTTTAGCTGTTTTGTCCTGAATTTTGTAGCCATGAGAGTCAAAATATATTATGCAGNTGATATATATATATATATATATATATATATATATATATATATATATTCTAAAAAAACTCTCCCTTGAATTTGTATCTTATTAAGATAGATAGCAAACAAATCACATATCTCATGAGAGGGGGGGAGCTATATTTATAGTATTTTGTGTGTAATTAATGTAGGAATATGAACCACTTCGTTAGGATGATCTGTATGACGTTTTACGAACATTTGAGTGTCTTAACGATGTCGGAATTGAGCAATCTTAGGCACTTGAATTCGTCTTATTGAGACGTTTGATTCGATAGGCTTGCTTGATTTGAAAATCGTCTAACCTTCTAAATATATCCTAAAAGCTTATATGACTGGTTTAATGACTTATTCTGAGCTTGATTTGACTAGGATTGAACTAATTTAGGTAACATTGGATTCTTTTTTTTTAGCATGTCAATTTGACTGTAAGTTTACTGAATTCAGAGTTCTAGATGAGCTTTTATAGAGGTTTGAATATTTTTTTACTAAAAAAATCGTCTCGAAATCTATGTCATGCCTCGGGATTCATGTCAGATGATGAAGATTTGTTGGAAATGCATTAATTATAGCTTTAAAAAATATGAAATAAGTATAAAAGTTTTATAAAAAATAATGATTAAAGAGGTTTTGTATATGCATTCAATTTCTTTATAAAAAATAATCCAGCCATGTGAGATGCATCTGAGGTTTCAAAGCAAGCAAAAATAGGATATTTTAGAACCTCAAACTACCAAAAAAAAAAAAAAAAACCATTATGCTTTCAAGTCATTCTAGGTAATCCTAAGATCAAATTTATTTATAAATCTTTCCAAGGTCTATATAATACGAGGAAATATATTTTCTAGACGTCTACTTGGCAAGTTTTGTTTCTTAATAAATTAAATATTGAGCCCTTGAACATCAAGTTTAAATGAAATGTTGCAAATTTATCCTCAAGTTTATTGTCTAATTTTTGCTAAAATAACTAGTAATTTTTTCATGATATAATTCATGGCTAACTAATTCCTTAAATAAGGCTTAGGAATGCATTGCAATGTTGCTTTTTAATACAATTATTTGTTATAAGTAAGAATATTATTTGTAAAGTCAAGGCGCAGGGAATAGTCATTTTTTATTCTATCAAACTTAAAAAATTTGAAGCCTAAGGAGAAGATATCAAAGTCCTCCTACATAAATATCACTGGATTAATCCTCAATTATAGACATTTGTTGCAGAATAAAATAGTCCTGAAAAAAATTGAACTCATTCATGGATTAACTTAGGGTTTGTTTGGGGCAATTGTTGATTATTTATAATCTACTAATAAGCAGATTATTTTGATAATCTCCAAGAATAAACTGATTTGTTGTTTGGGGCAGCTTATTCATAACAACTTATTGACAACTGTTGTTGAACAAATGATCATTCTGCCCCTATTTAGTTAACCTATTTTCAGAACAGCTTATTCACAACTGATAATCTGCCACACTGATTGTTCGGCTCACTTTCTACTTACTAGATTAAAGAAGCATCAAACAAAATAAAATTATGTACAAAACTTATGTAAACACATAAAAAAAACTATGAATAACTAATATTAGGGAAAATAACCCCCTCACACTCAAACAGAAATTATTCATTTATATATATATATATATATATATATATTAGAACAACAAGAGAAAACTTCAATCATGTATTAAACACTCAAATTTTGGTCAAAAATTTCTTCTATCAACTATTTCTGCACAGATACACTGTTGATACCCAATCAGCAAAAAACATCGTAACAAATCAGGGTTTCCAAATATCAAAAAAAAAAAATTAAAGTGAAATAAAAAATCAAATCCATGAAAGAAAACAAATCGCCCTCGCTCCTCCAACAGAAATCAAAATCATCTTCTAATTTTCACAGAGGAATAAGCAACACAAGAAATCTGCGATCGTAGCAACAAGAGCATCATTCATTAATGGCATCATCTTGAGGATTGTCTGTCGTTGACATCCTTTGAGGAGTCGGAGGATCCATCCCTATACGCAGACACAAGTAGGGAGAGACGAAGCCAAGCCCTCAGTCTTCTCTTCTCTTCTCTTCTTGTTCTCGGAGAAAGGAAGACGAAGAAACTGTGAAGACAGAGAGAAGCAGGGGTAGAAGAAGGAGAAGGCAGATCTCTTCTAGGGCGACGAAGAATCTAGGGAGGGAGAAGGCGAGAGATCAGGAGTACCTCTGGAATTAGCAATTCGTGAACGCGGGACGTGGGTCTTTACCCGCATCGAAGCCTATGATAGATTTGCTGGACGCGAACGCTATACGGCAGGAATAATTTCCGCGAACTTAATATCCAAACAGTGCAGCGGCGTTTCAAAAACGCCGCCGCACCCCAATAAGCTACCCAAACGGGCTCTTAGTTTTCATTGGGCTCCGATAAAATTTAAAATAGGATGGCCTGAATTGAGAATAAATTCACCATGAAAATGATGGTAGATTCAATGAATCAAATTTTAAATCATAATATAATACTTACTATTACAAGCGAAAATACAATTATTTGGCTATATTTCATTTGTTTATCATAAATTGTTGCATGATAACTTTTTACCTCATAATCTATTATACAATCTCCAGATGTATTACAAGTTTCTCCAAAGATTTTAAAAGAGCAAGAAGCCTAAAATCTATAGGTAGAAATAGTCAAAANATATATATATATATATATATATATATAGTACTATCAAGCTAACTTATCTAAATGGTTTTGTCTTTTCTGCTAGACTTATAATCTTTTATGTTGTTTTGCTGATGTTATTGTGTCACCTTTTGAGGTTTTTCTGGCTGCAGGTCGTCTTTTCTAAGGTCTTTGTTGCAACGTCTTCCAGACTGTGTAACATTTTTTTAACGCAGGACAAAATTGGCTAGAGCTGCTCGAAGCATATCTGTTTGGCTCTATTGTATTTTGGGTTTGATATAATTTGTTGTGTTTTGCTTACTTTTTTGCGTGGCGTTGTACTATAGATTATTGAACCCCTAGGCTTAAAATGTTTTTTTTTTGTTTTTAGATGGGGATCCACTTTTCCACCCAAATTTGTAACNTATATATATATATATATATATATAGTACTATCTCTAAGCTAACTTATCTAAATGGTTTTATGCCTTTTCTGCGAGACTTCCATCTGATCTTTTATGTTGTTTTGCTGATGCTTTTGTGTCACCTTTTGAGGCTTTTCTGGCTGCAGGTCATCTTTTCTAAGATTTTTGTTGCAACGTCTTTCAGACTATGTAACATTTTTTTGGCGCAAGACAGAATTTGCTAGAGCTGCTCGAAGCATATCTGTTTGGGTCTACTGTATTTTGGGTTTAATATAATTTGTTGTGTTTTGCTTACTTTTTTGCGTGACGTTGTGCTGTAGATTTTGGAACCCCTAGGCTTAAAATGTTTCTTTTTTGTTATTAGATGATGATCCAGTATTCCACCCAAATTTGTAACATTTTTGAGTATTAACGCGTAAGGAGCCACGAGTTGCTCACCGTTGTGCCTGAAAGCCTAGGAGTCATCTTGGGATTCCTAGTATGGATTTTCTTGATAACTCAAAATATCGATGCCAACTATCTAACGCCTAAGCGCCAAATCTAGAGCATTAACATCATATGTGCCAGCGCGATAAATCCATTTGAAAATTGGAGAAAGAGCCAAAGACAGAGAGCACAAAACCTCAATGCCATCCACTCAGAGCCCCAACACTGTCATCCAGGCTTCAATGCCTTCATTTGAATTGCAGCAACGCCATTGAAGTCAGAATAAATTATTAGAAGATAGAAAGCTTGGAGCCTTAGCATCATAAATTGAGCTCCACCGCGCATCTTACAACCCTGAAAGAAACAATTGTACAATTTTATTGTGGGGAAGGGGAGGGTGGGGGGAGAACGTTTTGAGTGGTGGAATCATGCAAGTAGGAGCCAATGGAGTCTGGAGGAAGAATCTAGAGAGAGGACACTGTGCATAGAGTGAGTAGAGTTTGTGTGGTGACTTTTGGCGGCGAGAGTGAGTGGGTGAGTGTGTATGCGAGTAGTATTATGGGGAGTACTTACAGAGATTTCTGCAAGGGAACCAGAAGATTTCAAACAAAGTTGAATGNTACAATTTTATTGTGGGGAAGGGGAGGGTGGGGGGAGAACGTTTTGAGTGGTGGAATCATGCAAGTAGGAGGAAATGGAGTCTGGAGGAAGAATCTAGAGAGTGGACACTCTGCATAGAGTGAGTAGAGTTTGTGTGGTGACTTTTGGCGGCGAGAGTGAGTGGGTGAGTGTGTATGCGAATGAGTATTATTGGGAGTACTTAGAGAGATTTCTGCAAGGGAACCAGAAGATTTCAAACAAAGTTGAATAGCAGACACTTCTTTTACACTTTCTTTTGCTTTAGTGTTATGATTTCCATGTGTTTTTATTTAAGCTCTACAAACATGTTGTTTAACTCAATCCCAACTCTTTTGGACTAGTGGTTGTGTAATGTTCATCATCTATTCAAGATCTATTTGGTTTTAAATGAGATTTGTTGATGTGATGTTTTATTTTCAATTTGGTAGAATAGGAATACTGTTATTAGAAACCTGCAGGTGAATGATAAATATTAAATCTCGTGAGTTATTACATGATTTAGGACACCACATAGTAATATGAAATTCTGATAATGCATAAAATCTCAGGAAATAATAAGGTGAATTAGGTCTAATCCTAAACACACCAATAATCAAGAGAGTTTTTCATAAAAAATAAGAAAGAACAAAAAAAAATTTAATTTTTATAGACTTCAAAATATTCAAACTCACTTTTGAAATTGATATCATTGGATAAAACAAGTAAACACAGACTAATAATTGGCTTAACTTGAGAAATTACCTAGTTCCTTGTGGGATCAATTCTTACCAATAATCAATACATTACTTGATTAACGTGTACACTGGTATGAAGTATGTTTGTTGTTGCATAGTATCTAGTAGTAGTCAATTTCCAAAGCTATTTATATTCATGATAGTTTCTACCATCTTAAAGGCTCACAAACTTTAATTGAGGCCATTGGATTAAAAAACAAAAGAGGAAGATTTGCATACATACCACTTAATTCCTATATATTTACATATATAACATTAAAGCCTTAATTTTTGAATACATGTCACCTTATATATGCATAAACATATATATTTCACTTTCGAAAAATTAAAATAGTGGCATTTTCTATGTGATATGAATGATTTAGGTAGTTTATCTAAATACCCAAATCTAAAGTGTTGATATGTAAGGACATTGGACTTGCGTACTCTATCTAAATGCCCAAAAACAGAATACTAAAAACAAAGAAATAACATCAAACTGATAAACAAAAAACAAATGAATTTAATAAATATTTATAAACCAAACAGACCTATGCAAATACAAGTGAAAACAAGGGATAATTCCTACAAAGTTAAATCCAAATAATATATACTTACAAGAAAGAAAAAAAAAACAAATTATGAATTTTCTACATTATAATATTAAATTAAAGGCAACATGACATTTAAAAGAATTTGAGCTCGTGATAAGAGAACAATGACACTTAAATAGAGAATCTATAATGTCAAGAGAAGAATCTATGAATCATGTACAAATTGCAAGGTAATATTATCAACAATTGAACGAATAAAAAATCAAACCTCAATAGATATTATCAATAAAATATTTCTCTAAATTTGGAAATCCTTGATGAACTTTAATCTCTATTTCAAATACACAACTTTACATCTCAACACTTAAATTTATACGTGTATAGAAACTCAAGAAAGTACATCTTGGCTAGGGTTGGATGAAATGTAAAGGAAGTTATCAAAAAATGAAGATGGAGAATCTTTCTCTATGCAATCTTCGTGAGCTGCTTAGCTGCTGTCGTTCACTTGCCTTCAGCTCTTTCTTGTATCTTTTGACTAAAAACGCCCCTCAAATTAAGAATCCCTAAGTTGGATTGTTACTTCGTATTTTAGTTGTAAAAAATGTTATTTTTGGTGGGAATTTAGTCATGATATATGTGATTTAATCTTTCGGTGCTATATGATTCACAGCGATGGCTTCGTTTGCAATGTAATATCTGATAAATGAAAATCTATTTTGATGTGCTTCATTCTAGCGTGGAATATAGGTTTTCTCATTATTGCTAGAGCCGGTAGATTGTCATAATAGATTGGTGTTGGTTTTTGTGTGGGTGTTCCTAATTCTTGTGCTAGTCTCTTAGCAAAATGGTATCGATCACAACAGCTACAAGGGCTCTGTAATCGGCTTCCATAGATGATCATGTAATTATTTGTTATTTTTGCAAATTCGAAAAATGAGAGAATTTCCTAGAAAAGTGAAATGCCCACTTTAGATCTTTTGTTTGTTTTGTCTCCTGCCCAATTTGTGTTTGAGTAGGTGTGAAGTTGTTGTTCACCTTTTGTGATGGGCAGAGTATGTATTAACACTCCCTTTAAATATCTGAGTATTCTTTTAAGAATTTGAAAATGATTTTGTGTGAGATTATGCATGTGTTGACAAACCTGATTTATCAAAAATACTAAATTTGGTCTTGTAATAGTCATATATTCTAGAGATCTTGCTAGATAGTGGTGGAGTTATATTTTTGATAATCTTAGCTATGATTTTTCTCTATATTGGTGTTTGAATTGGCTGGCAATCAGTCGTCCTAACTTTTTGAAGTATGTTTTGTAAGTATTTAGTTTGATTTAAGAACAGTCCTGCACTTGTTTGCTGAACTTAAATACCAAGAAACAATGAGATTGATCCTAGTTCTTTCATTTGAAATTTGCTTTGAAAATTTTGAAGGAGGTTGGAGATAAATTCCTTGTCATTTCATGTTATTAGTACACCATCTACATAAATTAGAAATATATATGTTAGTACCCTTATGAATGTATGAACAAAGATGGATTTGTAGCACCATGATTCATTTTTTTTTTGTTATCTGAGGCATTCAAAGAAGGTGGAAAACCACTCTCTAGGGGCTTGATTTTAACCATTTGTGTAAAAGACATACCAGATTGGGAATTTATATGTTAGTAAAACCCAAAAGTTGCTTCATATATATCATATCTTCTAAATTTCCATGTAAAAATGCATTTGAAAAATCAAATTGTAGCACTTGCCACCGACTATGTAAAGATAAATTTAGCTACTGGGATGAATATCTCTTCATAATCTATGCCATGTTTTTTATTATAAGATCGTGCTACTAGTTTAGCTTTGTAGTGAGATATAGTTCCATCTATACATAATTTTGTTTTAAAAGTCCATCTGCATCCGAATATATCTTGATTTTTGGGTGGGAGAACCAATTCCCATGTTCATTGTTTTTGTAAGGCTAATAATACCTCAGACATTGTAGTTCTCTGTTTTGGAGTTTTAGCTTCTTGAGTGAATGTGGTGGGTTCATTCTGTGATGTATGTTGATGAATTAGATTCATCATGTTCTTTGGTTTCCAGTTTCCAGTTTCCAGATGAGTTTTCACGGCATGCTTTGTTGGCTATATTTTTGAAGGTATAGTAGGTTGTACAATGAGTGGAGGTGAATTGTGTGTTAAGGGGAATGTGGTGGGTTGTTTTATGATAGGATTGGATTTGGTATTTGAGTTGATGAAGGGTTTAAAGGTTGATATGGGAGTTGTTATGAAAGGTGTTATGTGAGATTAGAGTGAGGTTTGAAGGAGGTGTGTAACTATTGTTGGAAATGGGCATGGTGGTTGTGTTGCGATCTTTGGAAAGAAATAAATTTTCATTGAATACTACATGCCTTGAAATGATGATTTTATTTGTGATAGTGTTGTAACATTTATACCCTTTATGAAAATTGGAATATCCAAGGAATATACATTGAGGTTCTTTAGGATGTAGTTTGGCGATTGTGAGTGTTTGTTGGAGAGGGAAAAAAATTGTTCCAAATACCCTCAATTGTTGATAATTAGGTTTTTGTTCAAAGAGAAGTTGAACTCGTGATAGCATGTGCAGGTTTCTGGATGATTGTCTGTTCATGAGGTATAAAAGTATTAAGACAACATCTAAACAAAAGTGGCAAGGTGGATTTGTTCCATGCATACGCATGTGCATTACTTTTAGTGGACAGTTGAATTGTTGTTGTATGTCAAGTTTAACTAGTTGGTTTTGAAAAACGAACGAGGTACTCTCTCCTCCACCATCAGATCTCAATTGTCTTATAGTGGTGTTAAATTCTGTGAATATGAGGGAATATATGTGGTTCCTCATTTTTTTATATCATTGGATATGATCAAGTATAATGAGTAAAATCATATAAGATAATAATGTAATATTTGTAATCATTAGTAGAGAGAATTGGGGATGGTCCCCAAACTTGAGCATGTACTAATTAGAGATGAAATTTAGTTTTGGTTATAGATTTAGGAAAGCTTAATATGTGACTCTTTTATGATATACATGCTATACGTGGAAAGAAATTTGGTAGAATATGTAAATCTCTATGACTTTTGGAGATTATGTGTAATATTTGTTTATAAGGATGCCCCAACCTTTGATGCCTTGGTGAAGTGTGAGCAGTTGTCTGCCAAGCTGGAACATAGTGGATTGAATACAAACCTTGCAGTTTTTTTCTTTAAGAACGATTTTTTGAGTTGTTTGGTCATATTTTGTAGCCATGAGAGTCAAAATATATTATGCAATTATTATCTTTTGCAAGTTTTTGAACGGATAAGTTATATGATAAACTTGGTGTATATAAAATGCAAGATGGTACAACTTGCTATATGGGGTTGGTAGAATGCCTCTCCATGTATGTGATATTGGTATGAACATACAATTACCAACAGTGATCTGTTCATTTCCCTCGCATGCCTCTAGTTGCTGGAGATTTGAAAAAATCTGAGTAATGTGTAATGTAGCTAATGTATCCAGTATCAATTCATTTGGAAGATTGGTATTTGCTGCCATTAGATCTTTTTGTTTCTTGTTTGATGGTACATAATTCACTTTTTTTCTGAGCCAATAGTCAAATGCTGAGTGTCCTTTCAANTTCATTTCCCTCGCATGCCTCTAGTTGCTGGAGATTTGAAAAAATCTGAGTAATGTGTAATGTAGCTAATGTGTCCAGTACCAATTCATTTGGAGGATTGGTCTTTGCTGCCATTAGATCTTTTTGTTGCTTCTTTGATGGTACATAATTCACTTTTTTTCTGTGCCAATAGTCAAATGCTGAGTGTCCTTTCACCAGATTTGACATTGAATTTTCTGCTTGGTTGAGTTGTTATTTGTTTGTTGTTGTTTAGCAAACTAATGNTTTCACCAGATTTGACATTGAATTTTCTGCTTGGTTGAGTTGTTATTTGTTTGTTGTTGTTTAGCAAACTAACTGTCTTGTTTGTTGGCTGGAATGCGTTAGGGCCCGCCCCTTTAAACTTATGATTTGTTCTATTATAATTGAGAGGAGGGAGAGATTATCAAGACATTGCTAGACAGATTATTGGATTGCCAGTTGCTGGTTTGCGAAAAAGCGGCCATGAATTTTTCAAAGTGTGAGGTTTCCTCGAAGAAGAATGAAGAAAGTAGAAGAAAAAAGAAGACAGTGGAAGAAAGACGAATAAAAGTTAAGATTCATGAACTCGTCTTGGATTTAAGTAAGAGAAAAAAAAAATTCAAGTATGGCATCAATCTTGCCCTGATACCATGTGGAATCCTGCTCTGAAACCATGTGGAAAGCCTTAATGGGCTTTAATCACTCTGTATCACGTACACAGCTTTACATCTCAGCACTTATATTTATACGTGTACAGAGACTCAAGAAAGTATGTCTTGGCTAGAGGTTATCAAGAAATGTAGATGGAGAATCTTCCTCTCTACGATTTCTGTAAGCTGCTTAGTTTGTCTAACACTAATGAGCCAACAAAATTGAAAAAGAGAAAAAAAACTTATGCTAATTACAATATTAAAATAAAAACAACCTTAAATCAAACAAAAAAAATGTACCGTTTCATTTCTCTTATAATGGTTCGAGTTCAATTTGAGATTTATAAATTCGTTAGGAAAAATTGATTCGAAATTGAAATGATATCAAAATGGCTTATACTTGTATAACGATTTTTGTACAACTCTATGTGAGTGGATTCAAGGTAAAAGAATACACATACTGTTTAAATTACACGATTCATGCATCACTTACCTATTTCATCACTTCACCTATTTACATATACATACAGCAAAAAAAGTTGCTGCTAAAAGTGAAAAGGAAAAGACAATGGCAATAAAAGGCCATTATAATTATACTAAACAATTTAATAGAAAACGGTATAGGATCCTTAGCGTTGCAACATTGATGACGAGAATCACAACCGTTCTCTTGCACTTCCCACCATAAGTGTGGTTTTTAAACTGCAACAGAGTAACAAAACAATACTCATAAATATTATAAAGCAGAGAGTAAAACTTACAAGTTTTAACTGGTCTGTATTTCAGCAGTGTTTACATAGAAAAGCCGATCACTTTTGCATAATCATATTCTTACATGGTTTAGCAGGTGGTATAAAGCACTATTAGTTTTCAAATTAGAAAGTTATGTTGATGGGGAGAGATTATTTCGTGAGCACCAGCATTCATATGCCATTAATTCATTAGGTGAGCATCAATATTCCTTCAACAGGAATTCATATTGTGCAATATAATCTGTTTGGTTTGGCATTGACTTTGTTAGATATGACTCATATACCAAATAAGAGACAGATGCTAGAGCGGAATGGAGTGAGCCAACGGAGCGGAAGCATCTGTCAATCGGAGGAGTTATTCGTTATGTGGGTTGGGGGTGTGGGGGTGTAGTATAGGGGCAGTTTTGTAATTATAAATTATATGTCAGAGTTAAATATGTATGTCTTGTTTGTAATCGTAGGGACATCTTGTACTCTTTTCTGAAATTGAAAGAAAGCCACCGCTCTGCTCCTGAAAACATAGACATCTTTGCCGAAGCTCGTTAAATCTCTGTGGTTTCTTTTGGATTTGCGTTGATTCTTGCTTTTCTTANCACTTCCCACCATAAGTGTGGTTTTTAAACTGCAACAGAGTAACAAAACAATACTCATAAATATTATAAAGGCAGAGAGTAAAACTTACAAGTTTTAACTGGTCTATATTTCAGCAGTTTTTACATAGAAAAGCCGATCACTATTGCATAATCATATTCTTACATGGTTTAGCAGGTGGTATAAAGCACTATTAGTTTTCAAATTAGAAAGTTATGTTGTTGGGGAGAGATTATTACGTGAGCACCAACATTCATATGCCATGAATTCATTAGGTGAGCATCAATATTCCTTCAACAGGAATTCATATTGTGCAATACAATCTGTTTGGTTTGGCATTGACTCTGTTAGATATGACTCATATACCAAATAAAGAACATATGCTAGAGCGGAATGGAGTAAGCCAACGGAGCGGAAGCATCTGTCCAATTGGAGGAGTTATTTGTTATGTGGGTTGGGGGTGTAGGGGTATGGTACAGGGGCAATTTTGTAATTACATATTGTATGTCAGGGTTAAATATATATGTCTTGTTTGTAATCCTAGGGACATCTTGTACTCTTTTCTGAAATTGAAAGAAAGCCACCGCTCTGCTCCCGAGAACATAGACATCTTTGCCGAAGCTCGTTAAATCTCTGTGTTTTCTTCTGGATTTACGTTGATTCTTGCTTTTCTTTGCCCTAAAATTCTCAACAGACTATCTAACTAATAGAGATCAATATAGGGCAATAGAGAAACTAAAGACCCCATCTTATGCACAGCGCTCCATAATCTCCTATTGATAATAGTCTTATAAAAAATTTTGGTATGACTATTAGCAAAATAAAGATTGTAAGTGGACTATTTAATTTTGCAAAGCTACCTGAAATTCCAGATGAGGATGACAGCAGTATTTGACTGCTGCTTCTCCATAAACCCATCATGCTTTGCTAAGACAATGCAATTTTATGGTAGTTGGAGAAGTCATTATTGTAAACAGACACCTGCATCATAAAATTCTTGGTCAGAAATTGCAAGAAAATAACTCTTTTTTGAAAATGACATTTATTTATTATTTACTCCAAGAAAAGGCCACCATAACACGTTGCCATAAATTTTGAAACTAAGTACCTAGATGAATGTGAAAACACGGTAAAAGTAAAATATGTGAAAAGTTTAGTCCATGGGAAAATTATTTGTTATTCTAACGTGAAGGAGAAGGTCACCCTTCTTCCAATCTCCATCAAAACCCCATGTCCATACTAAGAAAAATGCGGTCAACATAATGAGTGGACATTTATTTGGTTATTGGACTATTAAAACAAATTTGAGAATTGTGTTTAATACCAGATAAATAGTTAGAAAATATGTTAATGCATAAATATTAACTGGTTGACGCTCATCAATAAACTTAAAGTTTTGAATTGAAAAACCTTTCGATCATCAGTGTACCATGTTCCGATGAAATCAATGTTTTGCGACTCAATCTACGTTTAATTTTTTGTGTTTTGAGTTTTGGGATTCAGCTCTTTATGTACTCAAAATTATTTTTTGATCATTAAATATTTCAAAATAGGTTAAGAGTATGAAATAAAAAGGTTTATTTAACTTGAACTCAAGTTAAAATACAAAAAATTTAATAGACTTTAGTGCTAAATTCCAATAGTTTGGCTAATTTCCCGAATAATTTGAGACAAAATTCTGAGTTTCACCTAAAATTAAATCACACTTTTTATTTTGAAGAAGCAAACCAAGACTTTTCATCAGAAGTTAGAAGTAAGAACTTTCCAACAGGTTTCAATCGAAAAATAACCTAAACCACTAAAGCCATCGAAATTGATAGCCACTTTTGCAATCCCCTTTTGCCTGTACTCATTAATGCGCTGCTTTATCCTACAAAAAAAAATATAAAGGTGCATTCACCACTTAAATTATTCAGAAATTCCTCACTTTTCTTGACTAAATGAAACACTCAAAATATCAAAATCAATTGCATAGTAATTTCAAAAAGGTATTCGACTTTCCTCAACTAGCTTCATGATGGATTTCTAATTCAAGCAAAAAAATTCTCTTTTTAGTAAATTGAAACAAAACTCAAGCTCCTATGTTTTGATTATCCAGTAAGAACCACAAAACATACAAAATGAAGGATCAACATAAAGAAAACAGTTATGAAGTGGGAAAAACATAAATTTAGTTCAATTGATTCATACCGCTTCAATGTCAATTTTGTATACAATCAGCTTTCTTCTCTCCCTGCAGCTGGTCCTATAAGCC
>JXCR01122952.1:76230-87314 GCA_002079205.1 Phalaenopsis hybrid cultivar | reverse complement strand
TATTGATGTGGTTGTCCTGTTGAATGGCTAAGCAGGGCTTGGTTTGGCGATTCGTGATGAAATTGGGAAAATTTTTATGGTCGGTGGACATAGATTTGTTCATTGGGATAGTTAACAAGCGAAGCATGCTGCAGTCATCTTTCTTGATACTTTATTGAAGCATTGGATGTATGAAACCAATGATATCATTAATGAGAGGGATAACCACACTATTATGCAATATTCTAAGAAGAAACTAGACGATAATAACTATGAAATGCAATTTGGTAATGGGCAAGACCAAGCTTTTTTGCTTGAATATAACAAAGTAACCCATGTTTATGCTAGGCTGGACAAAGTAACCCATGTTTAATGGCAAGACAAGTGCTCTTCTTTTTTGTTTATAGAGAATATAACAAAGTAACCCATGTTTATGCTAGGCTGGCTTTTCGTAGGTCTTTTGTTTGGGATGCCTAAACTTGTGGCTCCGATTTTTTAATTGTGGTTGAGGAAGATGCCAACCACATTATTTCTTCTGCATATCTTTTTTAACACTCTTTTATAGCTTTTACTTTTATATTAATGCAAGATGCACAGTCTTCATTGAAATTGTGGCTCTCGAGAATACTCTCGATCGAAGTATTGGTTTATATCATACATGATAATAAGATGAGTATTTTAAATATTGATATTTCTGGAACTCAGATCGATGAATAGGATTTAAAGGAGTTGATTGGAATTTAACCCTATATTAAGGGGCAGCATGAGCTAGAAGAATATCTGGATGAAAGTGAAGCTCTAAACTTGAAATAAACCTAAACTCTACAAGGGGACTAGAACTAACCTAATTTTTGGGTATAACATCCCCGGTAAAGATGCATATGACATTTTATTGTCCTAGGTGCACTACGATCCTTAATCTATCAATCTCTCAGGCTGTACGGTGTCTACACTGTTACCATAGCAATGATAAATATAGACCTTTTTAAATCTCATTTATATATGAGATCTTTATTTTTCCTTTTTCTAAGAGCCTTGGAGCTAGTCCTAGTGTTTCCTTAGAGGCACTCTTAGAAGACTATTGGTGCAACCAACACTAGATAAAACTTCAAAACATTTCTTCACTCCTTGTGATTTCATACAATTGACTTTAAATCCTTAGCCTATGGCTGAGTTGATTAAATTCAATTCATTAAAGCTCAAGTTGTGTTCCTATAGAATTGAAAATGTTTTAAACAACTATTTGACCATATTTACCTAGGTCTCACTTTGTACTTTTCCTTCACAATTCTATGGATGACACATTCTTTGGTTCATAAAGAGCACAATGGTTCATAAAGACCACTGAACCCTCATTGAAGCCAATCCATGGCTGAAAACATGCCCATATTCCACCAATTCTCTCATTCAAGCCATGATCCGAAGTAGACCACAAAAAGACAAAAGGCAAGCCATGACATCTACTAAAGAAAAAAAAAATATAAGCTATCTCTCATGAAAATTCACTTTAAGCACACCCCCATGCCTTAGCTACCATCCACCAACTATCCCTCTCCCTGTGATTCTAGGATTTCACTATAGGAATTGTTCGACTTTGCGTCTGTCATATCACACGTAAATCAAACGTTAATACGACGATATCTTAAGTTTATCATCTCATTTGCATCTGATTTACGTCTAGTTTTTTAAGGGTAAAACGGGCATCAGTAATATAATTCTTATCTTGTTAGCGTCGTAATAATTTACATAATTAAATTGTACTGAATTAGTGTCGGTTATGTTGAGGTTGTGCGCGATCCAAATTTAGCATAAAAAAATAGATGTTAAGGTTAGTGTTGGAGTAACCTCAGATTAGCATTGAAAAATAGCAAAAAATAGTGAAAAAGTAATTTCCGTCTAACTTTCGGATTATTCCATGTCAAATGGACGCAAATTGGATGAAAACCTATATAACATAAAAAAATACAAAATATTAATTATATTTCCACAACCTGCACACAAAATGTAGTTCACATCACACCAATTGCAGGTAAGCAACATCAAAATAGATTATAGCCCAAATAGATATTAGTAATGTAACTACGTAAAATGTAACAAAATGTTACTAATAACAACAATAAATTTAACAAAAAAAAAACCACACTTAACGTTCAAAGTAATGTCAAAAAATAAAAAGAAAACATAGAAAGTGAATCCTTATCATCATCTCGCTCCTCCTCCTCTACATATGTCATTGGTTGTTTGCTTCAGCGATCAGCTAAAGTCTTCATCATGTGTGGTTGTCCCATCACTTTTGGTTGAGGTCTAGAAATTTTTTAGTAGCCTAGGTCTAGCCATAGGACTTTCCTATTGACTAATCTTAGAAAATTAGAAGAGATACCCCACCATTAGAAATTCAAAACTCTTTTTTTTACTCAACTTGAAATTCCACGNTGCAATCAATGTTTTGCGACTCAGTTTATGTTTAGTTTTTTGTGTTCTGAGTTTTGGGATTCAGTTCTTTATGTACTAAAAATTATTTTTTGATCATTAAATATTTCAAAATAGGTTAAGAGTATGAAATAAAAAGGTTTATTTAACGTGAATTCAAGTTAAAATACAAAAAAATTAATAGACTTTAGTGCTAAAGTCCAATAGTTANTGCAATCAATGTTTTGCGACTCAGTTTATGTTTAGTTTTTTGTGTTCTGAGTTTTGGGATTCAGTTCTTTATTTACTCAAAATTATTTTTTGATCATTCAATATTTCAAATAAGTTTAAGAGTATGAAATAAAAAGGTTTATTTAACTTGAATTCAAGTTAAAATACAAAAAATTTAATAGACTTTAGTGCTAAAGTCCAATAGTTTGGCTAGTTTCCTCGAATAATTTAAGACGAAAATTCTGAGTTTCACCTAAAATTAAATCACACTTTTTATGTTGAAGAAGCAAACCAAGACTTTTCATCAGAAGTTAGAAGTAAGAACTTTCCAACGGGTTTCAATCGAAAAATAACCTAAACCACTAAAGCCATCGAAATTGATAGCCACTTTTGCAATCCCCTTTTGCCTGTACTCATTCATGCGCTGCTTTACCCTACAAAAAAAAAAATATATATAAAGGTGCATTCACCACTTAAATTATTCAGAAATTCCTCACTTTTCTTGACTAAATGAAACACTTATAATATCAAAATCAATTGCATTGTAATTTCAAAAAGGTGTTCGACTTTCCTCAACTAGCTTCATGATGGATTTCTAATTCAAGCAAAAAAATTCTCTTTTTAGTAAATTGAAACAAAACTCAAGCTCCTATGTCTTGATTATCCAGTAAGAACCAACAAACATACAAAATGAAGGTNCAAAAAAATTCTCTTTTTAGTAAATTGAAACAAAACTCAAGCTCCTATGTTTTGATTATCCAGTAAGAACCAACAAACATACAAAATGAAGGANCAAAAAAATTCTCTTTTTAGTAAATTGAAACAAAACTCAAGCTCCTATGTTTTGATTATCCAGTAAGAACCACAAAACATACAAAATGAAGGATCAACATAAAGAAAACAGTTATGAAGTGGGAAAAACATAAATTTAGTTCAATTGATTCATACCGCTTCAATGTCAATTTTGTATACAATCAGCTTTCTTCTCTCCCTGCAGCTGGTCCTATAAGCCACCACGACATGGGCCATGGCCAGAGCAAAAGAGCTCAGAAAAAGAGCTTCCACCACCGGTCCCTCCTTCNCAGCTTTCTTCTCTCCCTGCAGCTGGTCCTATAAGCCGCCACGACATGGGCCATGGCCAGAGCAAAAGAGCTAAGAAAAAGAGCTTCCACCACCGGTCCCTCCTTGTCCCCAAACGATAAGAGACGACGTTTCCCCAGCGCTGCTTCAGCTCCAAAAATGGCGATTGCTTTAAGAGACACATAACCCACAGACACCGCAGCGCACACTGTTGCTAAGCCTAAATACGGCCCCTTCCCACTCCAACACAAATAAAAGCCTGCACCCACAAAAACAACCCCCAAGTCCTTCAGCGACATATCATCAGTCATTTAGTGAGCACTATAAAAACTTCGATACATACACNTTCCCCAGCGCTGCTTCAGCTCCAAAAATGGCGATTGCTTTAAGAGACACATAACCCACAGACACCGCAGCGGAAACTGTCGCTAAGCCTAAATACGGCCCCTTCCCACTCCAACACAAATAAAAGCCTGCAACCACAAAAACAACCCCAAGTCCTTTCAGCGACATATCATCAGGCATTTAGTGAGCTCTATAAAAACTTCGATACATACATNAGCCTAAATACGGCCCCTTCCCACTCCAACACAAATAAAAGCCTGCAACCACAAAAACAACCCCAAGTCCTTACAGCGACATATCATCAGGCATTTAGTGAGCACTATAAAAACTTCGATACATACATAGTAAAAGGAGCGATCTTGCAGCAGAGATCAAAGGCAAGTCAACCAAGGAAGTCCCAAATCGGTAGCTTCTGAGCTGAATAGACATCGCGGCTGCCCCTGGGGCGCCGGCGATGGCGGCGAGGAGAACGAAAGGGATGACGAGATCGAGAAAGACGACGAGAAGCGGAGGTGCGCAGACGAAGAACAGGGAAGCGAGCATGTTGGCGACGAAAAAGAGAGTCTTTGCCCATCTCCAAGCGCAGCAACACAGCTTCTCCTTATTCGAAACCATCACCGTGGCAGCGTTCGAATCCGAGATGGCATCGATTAAATGTATAAAGGATGATGTTGGGTGAGAACTTTCTGCGGTTTCAACGGAAAATCAGCGTGGAAAGGAGAGTTTAGTACAAGGAATGGTTTTTCAGCATCCTTGTCAAGTGCGATGCATCTTAATGTAGCCGACGAGACTTGAGAAGGATGATGGAGACTGGCGCTAGGAAGCACATAGTGTAATCTATTGATTTGGGGAACAGGACAGCCGCTGCCGCGGCAATTTGACATGCCACGTGCAGATGATTTTTTCTCCCTGCATACAGGTGGAATATTAAGCTGGAGCACGGATAATATTTGATTTGGACAAATTGTTTTTTTTACTGTTTATTAATTCGCTGACAAGCTTCGAAATTTGTCTGTTTCGAATCCTACCTGATAAACAAAATAAGGAGTTTGAGATCAATAATAAAAATAAGAATTTTAACTTGGCTACTAAGCTAGGAGGGTATTTTAGTTCAAGGTAAGGGACGCTTTCCTAAATTAGCTATGCACAAATTGCTTAAAAAGACTTTTTCTTATTTTTATTTTTTTTTATAAAAAAATTAAATTTACTTCCTATGTGAAATTCAATTTTTTATGCCTTATAATACACATAATTGGATAAATATAACCACAACTTTTTATTTGAAAAAAATATAAAACAATCTTTTTGATAAAAAAATTCCTTACGATAAAATTATGAATCATAATTTATAGTAAAAGCTGCTCATGCATCTGTTTTTCAAGCATCATCTCTACTATTGTGATTATTCATCAACGCCAAGTGCTCTCTTTAAAATAATGCTTCACCATAAGTCTTTCTAACAATCAGTGTTGTGGCGGGATAATTTTTCTAGTTATATATTCATCATAGATCTTAAAAGATTTCTATCTAAATGATCGGAAATATCATTTGAAGAATAATATACTATCACGAAAACACTACCTTAAAATGGATATAATCATTCAGATGACTAAAATCAATAAGGTTTATGGGTCTGCGTTAACCATAAGTTTTCCTCCCCCCTTATAGGTGTAATATAGAGTTTATTTTATCAAGGGGTCTACTGTCCCTATGAGGGAAAGCTCTTCTAGTTAATTACAATCCAAGAGTTGTGGCTCTCGCACAATCACTGCGTTGGACTATGAAAGGTTTTTGATCAGCAAAAAGTGTGTAGCAATTGGTTAGACAAGCTTAAGCTTCTTCCAGAAGAAGTCATATTCTGGAGGAGGATGCTTAATAATGTGGTTCCAAAAAATGAATTGTTGGGTAGGAGACACATTGGAGTTGTCATGTTCTACCTTTGGGGTTGTGAAGTTATTGAAGATTAGACTTGTGTTCTGGTGGAGTTGAGATATGGTTGCAAAAAAAGTCATGTTCTGGTGGAGGATAGTTAATAATGTGGTTCCAAAAAATGAATGGTTGGGTAGAAGACACATTAGAGTTGACATATCCAACCTCTGGGGCTGCGGAGCTATAGAAGACTAGACTCATGCCTTGAGACTTGTTGTTGTCTTGATAATTGGGAAATGCCATACAGATTTTTGAATCTTTTGAGGAAGCTATTGATTAAATACAACAAATCTCATGCTTTGGAGTGCCTATTGGTCAAATCCATTGTCATGCGGTCTTTCAAAGTTGGCGAGCATGTAATTCTCAGAAACGTAATTGGTTGCATGCTACGTCGATGATTATGGCAGCTTGTATTCTCTCTGACCTTACTTAGTTGAACTCCTTTCACATCACGAGCAATGGGATACCTCCCCGCTTCTTGAACTGCCCCCCCAGTGGTTGTACTGTTGAATGGCTAAGCAGGGCTTGGTTTGGCGATTCATGATGAAATTGGGAAAATTTTTATGGTCGATGGACATAGATTGCTTCATTGGGATAATTAACAAGCGAAGCATGATGCAGTCATCTTTCTTGATACTTTATTGAAGCATTGGATGTATGAAACCAATGGTATCATTAATGAGAGGGATAACCACACTATTATTCAATATTCCAAGAAGAAACTAGACGATAATAACTATGAAATGCTGTTTGGTAATGGGCAAGACCAAGCTTTTTTGCTTGAATTTAAACAAGGGCTCTTCTTTTTGTTTATAGAGAATATAACAAAGTAGCCCATGTTTATGCTAGGCTGGCTACTCGTAGGTCTTTTGTTTGGGATGCCTGCACTTGTGGCTCCGATTTTTTAATTGTGGTTGAGGAAGATGCCAACCATATTATTTCTTTTGCATATCCTTTTTAATACTCTTTTATAGCTTTTATTTTTATATTAATGCAAAATGCACAGTCTTCATTGAAATTGTGGCTCTCGAGAATACTCTCGATTGAAGTATTGGTTTATATCATACATGATAATAATATGAGTATTTTAAATATTGATATTTCTAAAACTCAAATCGATGAATAGGATTTAAAGGAGTTGATTGGAATTTAACCCTATACTAAGGGGCATCATGAGCTAGAAAAATATCTGGATGAAAGTGAAGCCCTAAACTTGAAATAAACCTAGACTCTACAAGGGGGCTAGAACTAACCTAATTTTTGGGTATAACATCCCCAATAAAGATGCATATGACATTTTATTGTCCTAGGTGTGCTATGATCCTTAATATATCAATCTGCCAGGCTGTAAGATGTCTACACTATTACCATAGCAATGACAAATATAGACCTTTTAAATATCATTTATATGTGAGATCTTTATTTTTCCTTTTTCTAAGAGCCTTGGAGCTAGTCCTAGTGTTTCCTTAGAGGCACTCTTAGAAGACTATTGGTGCGACCAACACTAGATAGAACTTCAAAACATTTCTTCACTCCTTGTGATTTCATACATGTGACTTTAAATCCTTAGCTTATGGCTGAATTGATTAAATTCAAGTCATTAAAGCTCAAGTTGTATTCCTATAGAATTGAAAATGTTTTAAACAACCCTTTGACCATATGTACCTAGGTCTCACTTTGTACTTCTCCTTCACAATTCTATGGATGACACATTCTTTGGTTCATAAAGACCACTGAACCCTCATTGAAGCCAATCCATGGCTCAAAACATGCTCATATTCTACCAATTCTTTCATTCAAGCCATGATCCGCAGTAGACCACAAAAAGACAAAAGGCAAGCCATGACATCTACTAAAGAAAAAAAAAAGCTATCTCTCATGAAAAGTCACTTTAAGCAGACCCCCATGCCTTAGCCACCATCCACCAACTAACCCTCTCCCTATGATTCTAGGATTTCATTATAGGAATTGTTTGAATTTGCGTCTGTCATATCACACGTAAATCAAAACGTTAATATGACAATATCTTAAGTTTATCATCTTATTTGCATCTGATTTACGTCTGGTTTTTTTAGGGTAAAACGGGCATCAGTAATATAATTCTTATCTTGTTAGCGTTGTAATAATTTGACATAATTAAATTGTGTTGAATTAGTGTCGGTTATGTTGAGGTTGTGCGCGATCCAAATTTAGCATAAAAAAAATTAGATGTTAAGGTTAGTGTTGGACTAACCTTAGATTAGCATTGGAAAATAGCAAAAAATAGTAAAAAATAATTTCCATCTAACTTTCGGATTATTCCCTATCAAATGGATGCAAATTAGATGCAAACTTATATAACATAAAAGAATACAAAATATTAATTATATTTCCACAACCTGCACACAAAATGTAGTCCACATCACACCAATTGCAGATAAGCAGCATCAAAATAGATTATAGCTCAAATAGATATCAATAATGTAACTACGTAAAATGTAACAAAATGTTACTAATAATAACAATAAATTTAACAAAAAAAAACTACAGTTAACGTTCAAAGTAATGCCAAAAAATAAAAAGAAAACATAGAAAGTGAATCCTAATTATCATCTCGCTCCTCCTCCTCTACATATGTCATTGGTTGTTTGCTTCAGTGATCAGCTAAAGTCTTCATCATGCGTGTTATAGAGTCCTCATCCCTATTTTGGCATTCAAGAATGCGTTCGCACAACTGGCAGAGCTCCTTGCTCATTGCAGTAACCTTCCTGACTATATCACTCTATTTTGTCGGAAAGGAGCTCGGGGAACTCAGTACTGGATCACATGAGAGCTCACCATCGAAAGCTATGCCCTTCACACGCCTTTTCTTCTTGCCCATCGTCTGAGTCCAAAGCTCAAACTGAGATCATGTAGTGGCAAAATGACTACCACTGCTGCTGACAAAAGTTTGGGGTTGAGTGGTCAAGTGTCTCTCTCAAAGTTGCTCAAACACTGCCTGCAAAATTAATAGCAATGCTTAATTGAAACTTTGAGTAGTAAGAGTCAAAATAATGTTTTAAGTTTCTTTTTTTTTACTTACAGGAACCCGCCAAAAAAGCTCGAAGACCCACTGTTGCATCATCATGAGCCGATGAGTTCAAACATGCAATTCCACAACTGAGGGCACACAACTCAAATTCTTAGCCTATGTAGCATTTACAATTAGTTAGTGTCACATATTTACACCAAAGATTGAATTTTTAAATATTAAAAAACTTACTAGCCTCTTATAGTGCTCTGTGTGGGGGGTTGATCCTCCAATATGGAGCACAGCTCCTATAGCCCCCTCTGTCGCTTGGTTCATCAACCTATTCCTCTCTTANTCTTTTATTTAAACTATGAAAATTATGGGGTCAGTTTGACTTCATCTTTTTCAAAAATAAAAATAAAAAAATTTTAAAGCGTCATTCCGAAGCGGGCAACGGGATTTCAATTCCGATGGCCGACAGCTTCTTACGGGCAAACCCCACACCAAAAATAGTGCCGACAGTGTGTTATAGAGTCCTCAACCCTATTTTGGCATTCAAGAATGCGTTCGCACAACTGGCAGAGCTCCTTGCTCCTTGCAACAACCTTCCTAACTATATCGCTCTGATTAGTCGGAAAGGAGCTCGGGGAACTCAGTACTGGATCACATGAGAGCTCAGCGTCGAAAGCTATGCCCTTCACACGAAGGCCATAAACCCTCCTTTTCTTCTTGCCCGTTGCCTGAGTCCAAAGCTCAAACTCAGATCATGTAGTGGAAAAATGACTACCACTGCTGCTGACGGAAGTCTGGGGCCGAGTGGTCAAGTGCCTCTCTCAAAGTTGCTCAAACACTGCCTGCAAAATTAAAACCAATATTTAATTGAAACTTTGAGTGGTAAGAGTTAAAATAATGTTTTAAGTTTCTATTTTTTTTTACTTACAGGAACCTGCCAAAAATGCTCGAAGACCCACTATTGCACCATCATGCGTCGATGAGTTCAAACATGCAATTCCACAACTGAAGGCACATAACTCAACTTCTTAGCCTGTGTAGCATTTAAAATTAGTTAGCGTCACATATTTACACTAAAGATTGAATTTTTAAATATTAAAAAACTTACTAGCCTCTTATAGTGCTTTGTGTGGGGGGCTGATCCTCCAATATGAAGCACGGCTCCTATAGTCCCCTCTGTCGCTTAGTTCATCAACCTCTTCCTCTCTTAAGCAGGAGAGGCTCGGGCTGCAGTTAGCCAATCCCAGTGCTCCTCATTGATCCAGGCGGGCATCTTCACCTTCTGGTGGGCAGTGGTGAACATGTCATCAAGCAGATGCTTGCCCCAAATCTCAATGATCCGACGGATTTGGTGGCGGTGGTCTGGGAGACAAGTGAACAACCTCTGCAACATAAGAAAAAATTCATGTGTTAGTATAATAAAATGAATTAAATTTAAAATTCTTATTAAAATTACAAGATCATACCTTAAAATCCCTAAACCACAGGTCTTGTGTTGCTACTGAGATCTGCTTTCAGAAGAGATACGACTCATTTTACTTGCTCTAGATTATCTCTGTAATGTAGTTGACAGGCATCATGTGAGGAATGATCCTTCTTAAGAAAAAAAAATGATAAAAAAAACATATAAAATGAAAAAATGATCCTTCTTAAGTCCCCCTTCGGTAGTGAATGTACTGGGGGAGGGACCAAATGTGCTAGTAACAATGGGAATAGGTGGAGGAGTAGGTGTGGCAGCAAAAGCAGTCGACATAGGTGAAGGTGTATATGAGAAAGTATTAGATGGGTGAGGGACCAAGTGTTGTAAGAGGTGTGGAAGCAGCAAGTGAGGGAAGAAGTATCACAAGAGGTGTGATAGAGATAAGTGTGGGAGCAACGAAGAAGTAGTAGAAGAAAGTTCCCCTTCTTTTTGCTTTTGTATGTGGTGTCTAATGTTCCCCTAACAAGGGATCGTTTAGGTGATTGTTCACCCTTACCACTTGTAGCCATCTGTATATAAAGGAAAGAAAATAGTACATACAACAAAAATAATAATGAGGAGAAATAAAAGTAAACATCGGAAGGTGCAAAAAAAAAAAAAAAAAAAAAAAAAAAAAAAAAAAAAAAAAAA
>JXCR01122952.1:48781-76221 GCA_002079205.1 Phalaenopsis hybrid cultivar | reverse complement strand
AGCTATGTCTAAAATTAAAACAACAAATCTAAAATAAGAAAAGTAGTATTAACCACTAATCCAAAATTGCATACCATTGTTATTAAGTTTCATTAGAGGATCTCATTGTTAAAGATGATCCTAAATTTCTTCTTCGGTCTTCTCATCATCCCCAACCATGTCATGAGGAATCTCTTCAAAAATCCATCAGCATCCTTTAGTGCAAACACTTCATCGTTCGTGCTGCTTTGAATGTGAAAATCTGACATAATCCTCCTGGTAAATTGGTTTTATAATACTATGTAGCTTAATAGTTTTCCTCGATTTACTCTTCATAACAATGGACCAATCAACTTTATCCATTACTCTATCAGGATATCGAAGGTAACAAACTTGGGTAGTTTGGTGTGCCATAGCATATAGATCAAACTTTGCAGATCGTTTATTCATTTTGACATCAATGATATCATAAGGCGTATTTGTTCCAATTCTTCGATTCAGAATGGGGTTGAACTACTGACAGTTGATCAATAAGTATAAAATATAACTACCACTACCTGAATATTGCAATTGAATGACTTTGTCAATTATGTTGTAATAACTAATCTTGCTATTTATGTGTGAGTTTCCTTTGACAGAGACACCACAGTTATATGTCTTCTTCCCTTCACACTGAAAACTCATATGAAATTTGTAACCATTTACGACAAATATTTGTCATGTAGTAATTCTGTGACTAAGCCCCCATTAAGATCTAGTAATCTCTGATTCGTGATTCCTTTGCTTAGTATAACTTCGAACTTTATGTTTATATTACATACATTTGATTAAAATATTTACTTCTAAATATGTATAATTTGAACCATTTCAAAATTTGAGCTTCAACCTTCTTGCTTATTAGAGATTCGTTTTCCATGTTCAAGTTGTCGATAAATAATCTGCTGAGATCAAGGTCATTAGAATATATATAACATTCTCAATAATAAATGATAGTATTTAGTTTGGGCATTATAAATCTTACTGTATAAATGGTTGGACTTCGTCGCAATTCGTTAAGACATACAATGCGGCTGCCCCAATCACTTGATCACTTAAATATCGTATACCGTGCGTTCCTGATGGCTCCCCAAATAATTGAAATAAAAATAATTATGGTAGTGAAGGCATTTCATCAATAGTATGGCCTATGTGCTATTCTCACTGAAAATAATAAGAGCTAAAATTAATTGTTACATGCAGCAAGTAAGCTTTGCAGCGATCCCTTTGGATGTGTTTTATTCTTGATAGTTTTATTCTATTTTATTTAAAAATCTGCATCGTAAATTAAGAAAGTTTATGTTGAATATGTTAATAGTTTAGTATGAAATATAATGCAAATCACATTTGTAGGTGACATGCATAAGGGCATATCTCTCGAATAGATAATTCATCTATATTGCACTGGACCCCTCAGTATAGCCTCAAGACATAGATGTATAGGCTAATGCTCCAAAGAGTAGAAGAGAATAGGAGGAAATATCCACTCAAGTTTACATAATAATAAGGAAATACTCGCATCAAGATTTATCAACAAGTCAATATTTAGAGTCCTCACACACAAATCTCTAAAGAATAAGCTTACTGTGACAATCTATGCTTCAACTGCAAAGTCAATGAATGTATAATCAAAATTCCTCCAAGCCTCATTATTTGACAAATGACTCATCGAGTTAGCATCAACAAATCCAATATTGTGTCAAGTCATGTGAGAAGTCGTATGTGTAGAAGATAACAACCTTTGAAGCCAGGATATAAGGGAAGAATAAAAGAGAAGTTTGTACGAATATTTTTCTAATTTTTACCATTTCTCCTTTGTTTAAACTATCAACACCACAAAATTGATAAGTTGTCTCGACTACATCGGCCTTATAATATATCATAAACTCATTAACATAGCAACCAATCTTCTTAGATCGTAACCTTAACTTTGAAACTATTTTTTTTTGTTCTTTACAAGTCATCCCATACTAAATTCCCTGTAGAGGTTATCTCTTTCAATAATATTGTCATTTGAATGAATGCTTCTGTGGGCATATTAAAATCAGATTTGATGCTCAACATTTGCAGTGTCACTGATAACTATGTATGTGTAGTGCAACAATTTCATAAAAGTTATTGTGCAGCGTTTAGTAAGTCATAAAATTGTTGTGACTCATTTTTTGGTGTTTCACTTTTGTGTGACACTTTCTAAACAAAATGAACTATGTGCATCATAGACCATTTCTTCATATGTGTTAGGATCATATTCCTCTGCTGGAGGGAAACACCTTATTTAGGCACCTCCGTGTTCGATTGAACTTCTGGTTCTTGCTCACCATATGCAGTCGAGTACCAATAATTTAATTTAAATACTTTGCAATTAAGTCTAATTTACTTCTTTGGGTCGCATATATGATTGATTTTTGTGTTTCAAACAAGAACACCAGACATACTTTCTGAAAGATAAATGGGTTGTTGTGATGCAACCTGCACGAATTAGTCAACACCATTCAGGAACTCATCTGTGAGTTCTTTTCATCCTAGATATAACATGTTATACATCCAGACTTTCAAATTATAAATATCAATCTACAACATAGATGTAGCTTCACAGATCAATTCAACCATTATGAAAATAGAAATTACTCAATGCTTATAGGAACAACCAACGTGAATTCTACTAATTATAAAATCTTCATTTATATAACCATCACTTTGAACAAGATCCGAAGCACTCCTCTACTTCAACCAATAAATTTGAATTTTACTAATAACATCTCCATCCATATCACCATAACTTTGAACAGTAGAACCAATCAATGCATTCATCCACTTCAACCAACTAAAGTGAATTCTACTAATAACAAACTTATCAAGATCACCATCACTTTGAACAATAGACTAAATCGAAACATTCCTCTACTTCAACCAACACATGTGAATTCTACTAATAACATCCCTTTCTATATCATCATCACTTCAAACAAAATCGGATGCATTCCTCGACTTCAAACAATCAACAAGAATTCTAATAATTATGAAATCCTCATCGATATCACCTTCACTTTAAACAGGAGCCGATGCACTCCTCTACTTCAATCAATCAACTTGAATTCTACTAAAAACAGCTCCATCGATATCACCATCACTTTGAATAGTAGACCCAATCAATGTGTTCCTCTCAACTTCAACCAACCAAAGTGAATTCTACAAATAACAACTCCATCTAGATCACCATAATTTTGAACAATAGACCCAATTGATGCATTCCTCCACTTGAACCAACAAACATGAATTCCACTAATAACAACCCTTTCTATATCACCATCACTTTGAACAAAATTGGATGCATTCCTTCACTTCGAACAACCAATGAGAACTCTACTAGTTATAAAATCCTCATCTATATCACATTCACTTTGAATAAGACTTGATGCACTCCTCTACTTCAACCACAACTTACATTCAATTAATAACATCCCTAGCCATATGACCCAAACAATGCAATCATCAATTTAACCAACCGAATTGAATTCTACTAATAACATCCCCATATATACATCCAAGTTCTTCTTCAACCACAAATTGCAAAGTTTTACACAAATGAAATGTGTCTGATCTTCATCAAACAGATTTGTATACTTTTCATATGCCATTATGAATATCATGTAATATACATAATGGAATTTTGATTACCAGATTAGTCTATGGAGAAAATGATAATTTCATGGTGTATGAAGCACTATTCATGCATAGAAATTTAAAATAAAAAGTCTTTAAAAAAATATATTATATAATAATTAAACTTCTTGCATGATCTTTATATCTGATAATAAATATCTCACAACTCTTAGAATGAAGTTTCAAGCCTTACATTGATCTTAATTTCAGTGTTTGTGTTGATTAAAGCTGATTTGTAGGTTGATTTTAGGATTTTAGCTCAAGTTGGTTATATTTGGTTCTATTTTGATTTGGTTGATTTCATTTTTATTTAGTTAGATTTTAAATTTGGGGTTATTAATGTTTAACTCAAGTTCCAACACAAGTAAGGTTATAGCTTATCAAAGTTTATTCACTCATCTAGTGACACAAGGAGTGAAGACATATGTCCCAATAAGAATAGATATAAGTTAAGAAATAAATGACTGAAAAATGAGATAAAAAAATGGATGGACACAAAAAGGGAGGACCTATGCAAAGTAAAACACATATTTGTGTTGACCGGGGCGATCAACTAGGTTCAGCAATGAGGATATTTGTGTTCAGGATTTGATTTTGTGTTGTGGAACATGACATAAGGATTAAGATTTTGATCTAGGTTTTGAGGATTTTAAAGTTTTGAAGTTGTCTATTTTGAGAATTTGAAGTTTCAATTCGTGTTTGAGGATTTAAAGTTTTTGAAATTGTGAATTTGAGGATTTTGAAGTTTTAAGATTGCGACTTTGAGACTTTAAGAGTTTTAGGGTCCGTTTGGGGCAGCTTATTTGGTGCGGTGGCATTTTGAAAATGCACATGACCTGTTTAGGTAAACTGCGTTTTGGTAGATTATGCGTTTTGAAAACACTGAAAGTAGCGTTTTCACACCGCACCTACCTAGGTGTGGTGACAGTTTTCCGGCAGCGGTCTGGCTTTTCCAAAACAAAAAAATAATATATAATAGCCACCACACCTAGCTTATCAGCCAATTATTATTAATCAACTTATCAACAGATTATTCAATAAGCTGCAGCTGCCCCAAATATACCCTTAAAATTTGTGAGATTTGTATCTTCTATTTATAGGATCCATTAAAGAATCAATATGGGATTTCAATTCATCTTAATAAATTATGATGAAAAGCACACAAGGTTACATCCAGCCAAAGAGGTGAACATAATGATTAGATCAGAGTATAAAGCACAAAGACTCACATCTAAGTGAGAGTTAATCAAGGAGGGGTGTTTGATTTGATAAACCTGAACACATTACGGTGGAAAACATAGAGACTCACATCCAACCAAAGAGATTAAGGTGGGTGATTAGATCATGATATAAAGTATATGGACTCGCATCTAACTTGAGAGCTAAATAAAAAAAAGGTTGATTTGATAAACCTGAATAAATTAGGATGAAAAACATATGGACTCATATCTAATCTAAAAGGTGAACAAATTGATTGGATCAGGATAAAAAACACAGGGACTCACATTTAGCTTGAGAGCTAATAAAAAAAAGAAGTTTTATTTGATCTGAATGCATTAGGATGGAAATCATAAAAACTCACATCCATTCAAAGAGGTGAGTATAGTGATTAAATCAAGATAGAAAGTATAATAAATCATACTTAAACTAATAGCTAATTAAGGAAAAGATTGATTAGATAAACCTAAACACATTATGATAAAAAATACAGTGACTCACACTGACCCAAGAGCTGAATAGGGTAATTAGATAAGGATAGAAGCACAAGGACTTACATCTAGTCTGAGAGCTAATCAAAAGGGGATTTTATTTATTTTAAATTGAGAATTTGATATTGAAATTTTATGTTGAAAATATTGAAAATTGATATTTTAGAATTTAGAATTTTAATTTTGATCGGATTTGATTAATTTCAATTAATTTTAAGAGTTTTCCCACTCCTAGGGCAATTATGAGTTTTCCCACTTCCAAGGCATTTGTGAGTTTTTCCACTCTTGGGGCATCTATTAGTTTTCCCACTCTTTGAGAGTTATAAGTTTTCCCACTCCTGGAATATTTTATGAGTTTTCCTCTCATGAGAGAGTCATTGATTTTTTCCACTCTCAGGATAGTTGATGAGTTTTCTCACTTGTGGAATAGTTACCCGCTTTAATATGAACTCACCATGGGCCATAAATTAGGCAAAATTATTGTTTTAGAGAATGCAGGATGATCTTGTCATCATATTGGTATTTCTAATCTTCATATGTTCCACCACCACTTTTTTCAACGCACCATGAGCATCTTTCAGTTTGACACATGCACAACATGACCACTGCTGTAAAATTTCAACATTTTAAGAGACATTCAACTTGGAGGAATACTCCTTCATCCTCCTAGCATCCTCAATAATAGTAGAAATAACTGTTGAAGGTTTCTTAAATATTGTCTATCTAACCTATTCATAATAGCTTGATTATCATTATTGAGTGATTGTCCTCTTAATAGTGAAATTTATTCTATCCTGATTAGATCTCATGTGATTTTCCAAGCATGTGAATAACTTAAGGCAAGTCAACTTATTGTAACTTTCAAAATTAGCTTAAAAATTTTTGGCCATATGCATGGCCATTTTTTATATCTTTAATTTTTATATTTTATAATTTAGATATTTTTATATTTATTTTTAAACCTCTATCAATTCTACCAATTTTAATTTCTCGGGAGAATACTTTGTAAACGAGGTTACAAAAATATTAAGTTACTACACTAGAAAAATAAATCACATAATGATGTGCCTCACGGGGAATAGTTTTCGCCTACAACCGCAATAGGAAACTCATCCAATTTCAAAGGGAGAGGACTTTGAAAAAAATCATAGTTCAACTTCCTCTATGTCAAATTAGTCATTCCTTTAAAAAAATGAATGCTTCATTCAACTATATTCAGGTTACGTTATCCATGAGCTCGCTGAGTGTGAAATTAATTGTTAAACAGTTTTCTACTCATTTCTAATTACATGAATATTCATAACTATTAGTAAATGCCATATAATATGGCTCACATCATATTTGCAAATACAAATAAAAGCCACAATATCCTTTGACGGCAGGCTGAATCAGGTTTTACATAGGCAACCCTTCCATGGGCTCCTAAGCCAATGGAGATAACGTCTTCTGGAGTCTCTGAAATTATGCCTGAGATCTCAGATGGAGCTATCTCATGAAATATAGTTAAAGACCTTTTTGAACGTTCAACTTTCTAGTGCCACATTCTCTCTTTCACTTGACAAACAAACCCTTTATGAGTTTTATCATTGGGATGATTGCTTCTTCTTCCAAGGTACTCTTCATCTTAACCTCTAAAAAAGAGATATGCAATCCATGTATAGGGGTGGAGGGACAAATTTTAAGGGAGTTGTTCGAAAATTAATATTTCTGTTAAATATAATATTTGTACTAAGATTGTACTATTATGATTATTATATATTTTGTGTAGTTCTATCATTAAAGAGATTAAACAATCAGAAAACTAATATGAACAAAAGTTCATGGATGAACAAAAGTTCATGGACCATTTTCATAATAGATCTGAGATATTATGGGAGATAATTAACCAATCAACTAGATAATTAAACCATAATATTTTGGAGTATCAATCAACCCAACCAAATAGTTATAGCTAATAGCTCATCTATAGTGATTTGTGCCAAAAACATTTGCTTAGACTATGGCACTTTGATAACTCTCCAACAAACCCCAACTCTCCTCATGTTCGAGTTGGTAAAAGTCCCATTTGCTTAACTAGGTCAACTCACCTCGTGGTCAAGTTAACTGAGAGAGGCATCATAGGGGTATTTACATACGCATCTTGTATTTACATGCCAAACAGCTAAACTTTAATATTTAGATTCATAACACTCCAGTAGTTAACAACACATCTCAAATATCACTTTACTAACATTTAAAAGGCAAACATGCCTTATTATACCGAGTCAATAGCACCAAGGTGTTATAAACACAAATATCAAATTTTAGGTGTTAGATATGTATATTCATAATAGTCCCCCTAACAGAAAAAGATAAGATACGTCGAGCCGGTGTAATGAATACTTAATTTGTGATGCATAATCTAACTCTCATAGAAATAAATAGGGGACGACTATTGTAATATAAGAGTATTCCCCATATATTAAAAAAAAATTCATTCAACAACATTGTCCCAAAAGTCATCTTTAAATTTCCGAGACACATGGTTAATTCCTGATATGTTTGGTGACGGTCTATTTGGTGCATATGGTTCCACACTTTAACCATTCAAAATTCAAAGCTTTGTGATGTATAAGATGACGAGCTAAAATATTAGTGCAACGTCCATCTTATACGCTCTTCCGTCGGCAGAAATTAGAAGAAATAAGAACACGAGTTGAATAAATTACACTTTACGATTTTATTATAGCGCATTGTTAAAAAAGGAGTGAAAGAGAGAGAGGGAATTTAATATTATCATATAATTATATATTACACTTAATTTATCAATGTCAAAATTATGATTAAATGGCATATTTATTGGTATATATGTATATATAATCTCGATGAATGATATGGATCTCGAGGTAATCTTTTGAGCAAGAAATATTCAAAGTTAAATTAAGAGTCGTCGAGAGCTCTAATTTTAGCAAACTGACCGGTTTGATAAGACAGTCCCAATGATATCAAAATTAGTTCAATCCGAGTCAAATCAAGTTCATATCAAGTCCACTCTTGAAAGTTTTTTGAACAAATTTAGAAGTTCAGACAAATGTTGAATCTAGTAAGCATATAGTCGAATTGAGCGTTTCGACAAGACGAATCCAGAGAGCTCAAAATTGCTCAATTCTGACATCTTTAAGACACTCAAATGTTCATCAAATGTTGTCTAATCGAATTAAGCTATCTAAATCGTCCGATCAAAGTGTTTTTTATTCCTACATTAATTGCACTCATAACACTATAAATAAATCATCTCCACTCTCATGAGAGGGGGGATGAGGAGAGATTGAGGCTTGAGTTTTGAGGAGTTGAAGTCCAGCGCCACTTTTGCCACCGTCAATTGCTGTCGGCCGTCGTTTACAAACGTCGATCACCGTTGACCATCTCCAATTTGTCGTCGATCTCTGCAGATCTCCGTCAATCACNGGAGTTTGAGATAAATAATAAAAATAAGAATTTTAACTTGGCTACTAAGCTAGGTGGGTATTTTAGTTCAAGCTAAGGGACGCTTTGCTAGCTATGCACAAATTGCTTAAAAAGACATTTTCTTATTTTTAAATTTTTTATAAGAAATTAAATTTACTTCCTATGTGAAATTTAATTTTTTATGGCTTATAATACACATAATTGGATAAATATAACCATAGGTTTTTATTTGCAAAAAATATAAAACAATCTTTTTGATAAAAAAGTTACGATAAAATTATGAATCATAATTTATAGTAAAAGATTCAAGCATCATCTCTACTATTGTGATTATTCATCAACGCCAAGTGCTCTCTTTAAAATAATGCTTCACCACAAGTCTTTCTAACAATCAGTGTTATGGCGGGATAATTTTTCTAGTTATATATTCGCCATAAATCTTAAAAGATTTCTATCTAAATGATCGGAAATATCATTTGAATAATAATATACTATCATGAAAACACTACCTTAAAATGGATATAATCATTCAAATGACTAAATCTTTAAGGTTTATGGGTCTACGTTAACCATAAGTTTTCCCCCTATACGGGTGTAAGATAGAGTTTATTTTATCAAGGGTCTACTGTCCCTATGAGGGAAAGTCCTAATTAATTACAATCCAAGAGTGTGGCTCTCGCACAATCACTGCATTGGACTATGAAAGGTTTTCGATCAGCAAAAAGTGTGTAGCAATTGGTTGGACAAATTTAAGCTTCATCCAGAAGAAGTCATGTTCTGGAGGAGGATGCTTAATAATGTGGTTCCAAAAAATGAATGGTTGGGCAGGAGACACATTGAAGTTGACATGTTCTACCTTTGGGGTTGTGAAGCTATTGAAGATTAGACTCGTGTTCTGGTGGAGTTGACATATGGTTCCAAAAAAGGTCATGTTCTGGTGGAGGATGGTTAATAATGTGGTTCCAAAAAATGAATGGTTGGGCAAGAGACACATTGGAGTTGACATGTTCTACCTTTGGGGTTGTGAGGCTATTGAAGATTAGACTCGTGTTCTGGTGGAGTTGACATATGGTTCCAAAAAAAGTCATGTTCTGGTGGAGGATGGTTAATAATGTGGTTCCAAAAAAATGAATGGTTGGGTAGAAGACACATTAGAGTTGACATATCCTACCTCTGGGGCTGCGGAGCTATAGAAGACTAGACTCATGCCTTGAGACTTGTTGTTGTCTTGATAATTGGGAAATGCTATACTGATTTTTGAATCTTTTGAGGAAGCTATTGATTAAATAAAACAACTCTCATGCTTTGGAGTACCTATTGGTCGAATCTACTGTCATGCGGTCTTTCAAAGTTGGCGAGCATGTAATTCTCATAAACATAATTGGTTGCATGCTACGTCGATGATTATGGCAGCTTGTATTCTCTCTGACCTTACTCAATTGAACTCCTTTCACATCACGAGCAATGGGGTACCTCCCCGCTTCTTGAGCTGCGCCACCCAACCCCCCTATTGATGTGGTTGTTCTGTCGAATGGCTAAGCAGGGCTTGGTTTGGCGATTCGTGATGAAATTGGGAAAATTTTTATGGTTGGTGGACATAGATTGCTTCATTGGGATAGTTAACAAGTGAAGCATGATGCAGTCATCTTTCTTGATACTTTATTGAAGCATTGGATGTATGAAACCAATGGTATCATTAATGAGAGGGATAACCACACTATTATGCAATATTCCAAGAAGAAACTAGACGATAATAACTATGAAATGCAATTTGGTGATGGGCAAGAACAAGTTTTTTTGCTTGAATTTAAACAAGTGCTCTTCTTTTTTGTTTATAGAGAATATAGCAAAGTAGCCCATGTTTATGCTAGGCTGGCTTTTCATAGGTCTTTTGTTTGGGATGCCTACACTTGTGGCTCCAATTTTTTAATTGTGGTTGAGGAAGATGCCAACCACATTATTTCTTCTGCATATATTTTTTAACACTCTTTTATAGCTTTTATTTAAATATTAATGCAAAATGCACAGTCTTCATTGAAATTGTGGCTCTCGAGAATACTCTCGATTGAAGTATTGGTTTATATCATACATGATAATAAGATGAGTATTTTAAATATTGATATTTCTGGAACTCAGATCAATGAATAGGATTTAAAGGAGTTGATAGGAATTTAACCCTATACTAAGGGGCAGCATGAGCTAAAAGAATATTTGAATGAAAGTTAAGCCCCAAAATTGAAATAAACCTAGACTCTACAAGGGGGCTAGAACTAACCTAATTTTTGGGTATAACATCCCCGGTAAAGATGCATATGACATTTTATTGTCCTAGGTGCACTATGATCCTTAATCTATCAATCTGCCAGGCTGTAAGATGTCTACACTGTTACCATAGCAATGACAAATATAGACCTTTTTAAATCTCATTTATATATGAGATCTTTATTTTTTCCTTTTTCTAAGAGCCTTGGAGCTAGTCTTAGTGTTTCCTTAGAGGCACTCTTAGAAGACTATTGGTGCGACCAACACTAGATAGAACTTCAAAACATTTCTTTATTCCTTGTGATTTCATACAGTTGACTTTAAATCCTTAGCCTATGGCTGAGTTGATTAAATTCAAGTCATTAAAGCTCAAGTTGTGTTCCTATAGAATTGAAAATGTTTTAAACAACCCTTTGACCATATGTACCTAGGTCTTACTTTGTAATTCTCCTTCACAATTCTATGGATGACACAATCTTTGGTTCATAAAGAGCACAATGGTTCATGAAGACCACTGAACCCTCATTGAAGCCAATCCATGGTTCAAAACATGCCCATATTCCACCAATTCTCTCATTCAAGCCATGATCCAAAGTAGACCACAAAAAGACAAAAGGCAAGCCATGACATCTACTAAAGAAAAAAATATAAGCTATCTCTCATGAAAAGTCACTTTAAGCACACCCCCATGCCTTAGCCACCATCCACCAACTACCCCTCTCCTTATGATTTTAGGATTTCACTATAGGAATTGTTCGAACTTGCGTCTGTCATATCACACGTAAATCAAACGCTAATACAACAATATCTTAAGTTTATCATCTTATTTGCATTTGATTTCTATTTTTTTAGGGTAAATCGGGCATCAGTAATATAATTCTTATCTTGTTAGCATCGTAATAATTTGACATAATTAAATTGTGCTGAATTAGTGTCAGTTATGTTGAGGTTGTGCGCGATCCAAATTTAGCATAAAAAAATCAGATGTTAAGGTTAGTGTTGGACTAACCTCAGATTAACATTGAAAAATAGCAAAAAATAGTGAAAAAATAATTTCCATCTAACTTTCAGATTATTCCATGTCAAATGGAGGCAAATGGGATGCAAACCTATATAACATAAAAAAAATACAAAATACTAATTATATTTCCACAACCTGCACACAAAATGTAGTCCACATCACACCAATTGCAGATAAGCAGCATCAAAATAGATTATAGCCCAAATAGATATCAATAATGTAACTACGTAAAATGTAACAAAATGTTACTAATAACAACAATAAATTTAACAAAAAAAAAACCACAGTTAACGTTCAAAGTAATGTCAAAAATTAAAAAGAAAACATAGAAAGTGAATCCAAATCATCATCTCGCTCCTCCTCCTCTACATATGTCATTGATTGTTTTCTTCACCGATCAGCTAAAGTCTTCATCATGCGAGTTATAAAATCCTTAACCCTATTTTGGCATTCAAGAATGCGTTCACACAACTGGCAGAGCTCCTCGCTCATTGCAGCAACCTTCCTGACTATATCACTCTGATTTGCCGGAAAGGAGCTCGAGGAACTCAGTACTGGATCACATGAGGGCTCAGCATCAAAACCTATGCCCTTCACACGAAGGCCATAAACCCTCCTTTTCTTCTTGCCTGTTGACTGAGTCCAAAGCTCAAACTCAGATCATGTAGTGGCAAAATGACTACCACTGCTACTGACGGAAGTCTGGGGCCGAGTGGTCAAGTGTCTCTATCGGAGTTGCACAAACACTGCCTGCAAAATTAAAACCAATGTTTAATTGAAACTTTGAGTAGTAAGAGTTAAAATAATGTTTTAAGTTTCTTTTTTTTTACTTACATGAACCCGCCAAAAATGCTCGAAGACCCATTGTTGCATCATCATGCGTCGATGAGTTCAAACATGCAATTCCACAACTGAGGGCACACAACTCAACTTCTTAGCCTGTGCAGCATTTACAATTAGTTAGTGTCGCATATTTACACCAAAGATTAAACTTTTAAATATTAAAAAGCTTACTAGCCTCTTATAATGCTCTGTGTGGGGGACTGATCCTCCAATATGGAGCACGGCTCCTATAGCCCCCTCTGTCGCTTGGTTCATCAACCTCTTCCTCTCTTAAGCAGGAGAGGCTCGGGCTGCAGTTAGCCAACCCCAGTGCTCCTCATTGATCCAGGCGGGCATCTTCACCTTATGGTGGGCAGTGGTGAACATGTCATTGAGCAAATTTCTGCCCCAAATCTCAATGATCCGATGGATTTGATGGCAGTGGTCTGGGAGACAGGTGAACGACCTCTACTACATAAGAAAAGATTCATGTGTTAGTATAATAAAATAAATTAAATTTACAACTCTTATTAAAATTATAAGATCATACCTTAATTCCCTAAACCACAGGTCTTGTTTTGCTGCTGGGATTTGCTTTCAGAAGAGATACGACTCATTTTACTTGCTCTAGATTATCTCTGCAATGCAGTTGATAGGCATCATGTGGGGAATGAACCCTCTTAAGAAAAAAAATGATCCAAAAAAACATATAAAATGAAGAATAAATATAATATAGAGTTAAAAAATAAGTTACAAGTCCCCCTTCGGTAGTAAATGTACTGGGGGAGGGACCAGTTGTGCTAGTAACAATGGGAATAGGTGGAGGAGTAGGTGTGGCAGCAACAACAGTCGACATAGGTGAAGGTGTATATGAGGAAGTATTAGATGGGTGAGGGAGCAAGTGTTGTAACAGGTGTTGAAGCAGCAAGTGAGGGAAGAAGTACCACAAGAGGTGTGATAGAGAGAAGTGTGGGAGCAACGAAGAAGTAGTAGAAGAAAGTTCCCCCACTTTTTGCTTCAGTATGTGGTGTCTAATGTTCCCCTAACAAAGGATCGCTTAGGTGATTGTTCACCTATACCACTTGTAGCCATCTGTATATAAAGGAAAGACATTAGTACAGACAACAAAAATAATAATGAGCAGAAATAAAAGTAAACATCGGAAGGTGCAAAAAAGAAAAGAAAAGTAAGACAAAAGTAGTAGCTATGTCTAAAACTAAAACAACAAATCTAAAATAAGAAAAGTAGTATTAACCACTAATCCAAAATTACATACCATTGTTATTAAGTTTCATTAGAGGAGCTCGTTGTTGAAGATGATCCTAAATTTCTTCTTCAGTCTTCTCATCTTCCCCAACCATGTCATGAGGAATCTCTTGAAAAATCCATCGGCTTCTCATCACCACAATTATATGTCTTCTTCGCTTCACACTGAGAACTCGTATGAAATTTGTAACCGTTTACGTCAAATATCTGTCATGTAGTAACTCTATGACTAAGCCCCCATTCAAGATCTAGTAATCTTTGATTCGTGATTCCATTGCTTAGTCTAACTTCGAACTTTATTTTTATATTACATACATTTGATTAAAATATTTACTTCTAAATATGTATAATTTGAACCATTTCAAAATTTGAGCTTCAACCTTCTTGCTTATTAGAGATTCGTTTTCCATGTTCAAGTTGTCGATAAATAATCTGCTGAGATCAAAGTCATTAGAATATATATAACATTCTCAATAATAAATGATAGTATTTAGTTTGGGCATCATAAATCTTACTGTATAAATGGTTGGGCTTCATCGCAATTCGTTAAGACATACAATGCGACTGCACCAATCACTTGATCACTTAGATATCATATACAGTGCGTTCCTGATGGCTCCCAAAATAATTGAAATAAAAATAATTATGGTAGTGAAGGCATTTCACCAATAGTATGGCCTATGTGCTATTCTCACTGAAAATAATAAGAGCTGAAATTAATTGTTACATGCAGCAAGCATGCTTTGCAGTGATCCCTTTGGATGTGTTTTATTCTTGATAGTTTTATTCTATTTTATTTAAAAATCTGCATTGTAAATTAAGAAAGTTTACATTAAATATGTTAATAGTTTAGTATGAAATATAAAGCAAATCACATTTGTAGGTGACATGCATAAGGGCATATCTCTCGAATAGATAATTCATCTATATTGCACTGGACCCCTCAGAATAGCCTCATGACATAGATGTATAGGCTAATGCTCCAAAGATTAGAAGAGAATAGGAGGAAATATCCACTCAAGTTTACATAATAATAAGGAAATACTCACATCAGGATTTCTCAACAAGTCAATATTTAGAGTCCTCACACACAAATCTCTAAAGAATAAGCTTACTGTGATAATCTATGCTTCAACTGCAAGGTCAGTGTATGTATAATCAAAATGCCTCCAAGCCTCATTATTATTTGACAAATGACTCATTGAGTTAGCATCAACAGATCCAATACTATGCCAAGTCATGTGAGAAGCCGTACGCATAGAAGATAACAACCTTTGAAGCCAGGATATAAGGGAAGAATAAAAGAGATGTTTGTACGAATATTTTTCTAATTTTTACAATTTCTCCTTTTTTTAAACTATCAACACCACAAAATTGATAAGTGGTCTCGACTACATCGGCCTTATAAAATATCATAAATTCATTAACATAGCAACCAATCTTCTTAGATCGTAACCTTAACTTTGAAACTATTTTTTTTGTTCTTTACCAGTCATCCAATACTAAAGTCCCTGTAGAGGTTGTCTCTTTCAATAATATTTTCATTTGATTGAATGCTTCTATGGGCAAATTAAAATCAGATTTGATGCTCAACATTTGCAGTGTCACTGATAACTATGTATGTGTAGTGCAACAATTTCATAAAAGTTATTGTGCAGTGTTTAGTAAGTCATAAAACTGTTGTCACTCATTTTTTGGTGTTTCACTTTTGTGTGACACTTGCTAAACAAAATGAGCTCTATGCATTATAGACCATTTCTTGATATGTGTCAGGATCATATTCCTCAGCTGGAGGGAAACTACTTATCTAGGCACCTCCGTGTTCGATTGAACTTATGGTTCTTTCTCACCATATGCAGTCCAGTACCAATAATTTAATTTAAATACTTTGCAATTAAGTCCAATTTACTTCTTTGGGCCTCATATATGATTGATTTTTGTGTTTCACACAAGAACACCAGACATACGTTCTGAAAAATAAATGGGTTGCTGTGATGCAACCTGCACGAATTTGTCAACACCATTCAAGAACTCATCTGCTAGTTCTTTTCATCCTAGATATAACATGTTATACATCCAGATTTTCAAATTATGAATATCAATCTGCAACATAAATGTAGCTTCACATACCAATTCAACCATTATGAAAATAGAAATTAGTCAATGCTTATAGGAACAACCAATGTGAATTCTACTAATTATAAAATCTCCATTTATATAACCATCACTTTGAACAAGACCCAAAGCACTCCTCTACTTCAACCAAAGAATCTGAATTTTACTAATAACATCTCCATCCATATCACCATAACTTTGAACAGTAGAACCAATCAATGCATTTATCTACTTCAACCAACTAAAGTGAATTCTACTAATAACAAACTTATCAAAATCACCATCACTTTGAACAATAGACCAAATCAAAACATTTCTCTACTTCAATCAACACACGTGAATTCTACTAATAACATCCTTTTCTATATCATCATCACTTCAAACAAAATCAGATGCATTCCTCGACTTCAAACAATCAACGAGAATTCTAATAATTATGAAATCCTCATTGATATCACCTTCACTTTAAACAGGACCCGATGCACTCTACTTCAACTAATCAACTTGAATTCTACTAATAACATCTCCATCCATATCACCATCACTTTGAATAGTAGACCCAATCAATGTGTTCCCAACTTCAACCAACCAAAGTGAATTCTACAAATAACAACTCCATCTAGATCACCATAACTTTGAACAATAGACCCAATCGATGCATTCCTCCACTTGAACCAACAAACGTGAATTCCACTAATAACAACCCTTTCTATATCACCATCACTTTGAACAAAATTGGATGCATTCCTTCACTTCAAACAACCAATGGAAACTCTACCAGTTATAAAATCCTCATCTATATTGCCTTCACTTTGAATAAGACTTGATGCACTCCTCTACTTCAACCACAACTTAAATTCTATTAAAAACATCCCAAGCCATATGACCAAAACAATTCATTCATCAACTTAACCAACAAAATTGAATTCTACTAATAACATCCCCATATATACATCCAAGTTCTTCTTCAACCACATATTGCAAAGTTTTACACAAATAAAATGTGTTTGATCTTCATCAAACGGATTTGTATACTTTTCATATGCCATTATGAATATCGTGTAATATATATAATGGAATTTTGATTACCAGATTAGTCTATGGAGAAAATGATAATTTCATTGTGTATGAAGCACTATTCATGCACGGAAATTTAAAATTAAAAGTCTTTCAAAATATATATTATATAAGAATCGAACTTCTTGCATGATCTTTATATCTGATAATAAATATCACACAACTCTTAGAATGAAGTTTCAAGCCTTACGTTGATCTTAATTTCAGTGTTTGTGTTGATTAAAGCTGATTTGTAGGTAGATTTTAGGATTTTAGCTCAAGTTGGTTATATATGGTTCTATTTTGATTTGGTTGATTTCATTTTTATTTAGTTAGATTTTAAATTTGGGTTTATTAATGTTTAACGCAAGTTTCAACACAAGTAAGGTTATAGCTTATCAAAGTGTATTCACTCATCTAGTGACACAAGGAGCGAGGACTTATGTCACAATAAGACTAGATAGAAGTTAAGAAATAACTGACTGAAAAATGAGATAAAAAAATGGATGGACACTAGGAGGGAGGACCCATGCAAAGTAAAACACATATTTGTGTTGACTGGGGCGATCAACTAGGTTCAGGAATGAGGATATTAGTGTTCAGGATTTGATTTTGTGTTGTGAAACATGACATAAGGATTAATATTTTGATCTATGTTTTGAGGATTTTAAAGTTTTGAAGTTGTCTATTTTGAGAATTTGAAGTTTCAATTCATGTTTGAGGATTTAAAGTTTTTAAAATTGTGAATTTGAGGATTTTGAAGTTTTAAGATTATGACTTTGAGACTTTAAGAGTTTTAGGGTCCGTTTGGGACAGCTTATTTGGTGCGGTGGAGTTTTGAAAATGCACATGACATGTTTAGGTAAATTGTGTTTCGGTGGATTATGCGTTTTGAAAACACTGAAAGCTGTGTTTTCACACCTCACCTACCTAGGTGTGGTGGCAGTTTTTCAACAGCGGTCTGGCTTTTCCAAAACAAAAAAAAAATTTATAATAGCCACCACACCTAGCTTATCAGCAAATTATTTTTAATCAACTTATCAACAATTATTCAATAAGCTGCAGCTGCCCCAAACAGACCCTTAAAATTTGTGAGATTTGTGTCTTCTATTGATAAGATCCACTAAAGAATCACTATGGGATTTCAATTTATCTTAATAAATTATAATGAAAAGCATACATAATTACATCCAGCCAAAGAGGTGAACATAGTGATTAGATCAGAGTATAAAGCACAAAGACTCACATCTAAGTGAGAGCTAATCAAGGAGTGGTGTTTGATTTGATAAACCTGAACACATTAGGGTGGAAAACATAGAGACTCACATGCAACCAAAGAGATTAAGGTGGGTGGTTAGATCATGATATAAAGTATATGGACTTGCATCTAACTTGAGAGCTAAATAAAATAAAGGTTGATGTGATAAACATGAATAAATTAGGATGAAAAACATATGGACTGATATCTAATCTAAAAGGTGAACAAATTGATTGGATCAAGATAAAAAAAACATAGGGACTCACATTTAGCTTGAGAGCTAATAAAAAAAGAAGTTCTATGTGATCTGAATGCATTAGGATGGAAATCATAAAAACTCACATCCATTCAAAGAGGTGAATATAGTGATTAAATCAAGATAGAAAGTATAACAAATCATACTTAACCTAATAGCTAATTAAGGAAAAGATTGATTAGATAAACCTAAACACATTATGATAAAAAATACAGTGACTCACACTGACCCAAGAGATGAATAGGGTAATTAGATAAGGATAGAAAGCACAAGGACTTACATCTAGTCTGAGAGCTAATCAAAATAGAATTTTATTTAATTTAAATTGAGAAATTGAAATTGAAATTTTATGTTGAAAATATTGAAATTTGATATTTCAGAATTTAGAATTTTAATTTTGATCTGATTTGATTAATTTCAATTTACTTTGAGAGTTTTCCCACTCTCGGGGCAATTATGAGTTTTCCCACTTCCAATGCATTTGTGAGTTTTTCCAGTCTTGGGGCGTCTATTAGTTTTCCCACTCCTTGAGAGTAATAAGTTTTCCCACTCCTGGAATATTTTATGAGTTTTCCAATGCCTGAAAAATTTGTGAGTTTCCCTCTCATGAGAGAGTCATTGATTTTTTCCACTCTCAGGATAGTTGATGAGTTTTCTCACTTGTGGAATAGTTACCCGCTTTAATATGAACTCACCATGGGCCATAAATTAGGCAAAATTATTGTTTTAGAGAATGCAGGATGATCTTGTCATCATATTGGTATTTCTAATCTTCATATGTTCCACCACCACTTTTTTCAACACACCATGAGCATCTTTCAGTTTGACACATGCATAACATGACCACTGCTGTAAAATTTCAACATTTTAAGAGTTCAACTTGGAGGAATACTCCTTCATCCTCCTAGCATCCTCAATACTCAAATATGCTAAGGGCAATGCAAAAATAATAGTAGAAATATCTGTTGGAGGTTTCTTAAATATTATCTATTTAACCTATTCATAATAGCTTGATTATCATTATTAAGTGATTGTCCTCTTAATATTGAAATTTATTCTATCCTGATTAGATCTCATGTGATTTTCCCAGCATGAGAATAACTTAAGGCCAGTCATCTTATTGTAACTTTCAAAATTAGCTTAAAAATTTTTGGCCATATGCAAGGCCATTTTTTATATCTTTAATTTTTATCTTTTATAATTTAGATATTTATTTATTTATTTTTAAACCTCTATCAATTCTACCAATTTTAATTTCTCGGGAGAATACTTTGTAAATGAGGTTACCAAAATATTAAGTTACTAAACTAGAAAAATAAATCACATAATGATGTGCCTCAAGAAGAATAGTTTTCGCCTACAACCCCAATAGGAAACTCATCCAATTTCAAAGGGAAAGGACTTTGAAAAAAATCATAGTTCAACTTCTTCTATGTCAAATTAGTCATTCCTTAAAAAAAATGAATGCTTCATTCAACTATATTCAGGTTACTTTATCCATGAGCTCGCTGAGTGTGAAATTAATTGTTAAACGGTTTTCTACTCATTTCTAATTACATGAATATTCATAACTATTAGTAAATGCCATATAATATGGCTCACATCATATTTGCAAATACAAATAAAAGCCACAATATCCTTTGACGGCAGGCTAAATCAGGTTTTACATAGACAACCCTTCCATGGGCTCCTGAGCCAATGGAGATAACGTCTTCTGGAGTCTGTGAAATTATGCCTGAGATCTCAGATGGAGCTATCTCATGAGATATAGTTAAAGACCCCTTTGAACGTTCAACTTTCTAGTGCCACATTCTCCCTTTCACTTGACAAACAAACCATTAATGAGTTTTATCATTGGGATGATTGCTTGGTCTTCCAAGGTACTCTTTATCCTAACCTCTAAAAAAGATATATGCAATCCATGTATAGGGGTGGAGGGACAAATTTTAAGGGAGTTGTTCAAAAATTAATATTTCTGTTAAATATAATATTTGTACTAAGATAGTACTATTATGATTATTATATATTTTTTGTAGTTCCATCATTAAAGAGATTAAACAATCAGAAAACTAATATGAACAGAAGTTCATGGACCATTTTCATAATGGATCTGAGATATTATGGGAGATAATTAACCAATCAACTAGATAATTAAACCATAATATTTTGAAGTATCAATCAACCCAACCAAATAGTTATAGCTAATAGCTCATCTATAGTGATTTGTGCAAAAAAACATTTGCTTAGACTATGGCACTCTGATAACTCTCCAACAAACCCCAACTCTCCTCATGTTCGAGTTGGCAAAAGTCCTATTTGCTTAACTAGGTCAACTCACCTCGTGGTCAAGTTAACTGAGAGAGGCATCACAACCAAACTACCCTTAAGGAAAGATATTTTATAAGAAACAATTATTCACATATTTGAACATGGATAATAATAAATAAGGGTATTTACATAAGTATCCTGTATTTACACGCCAAACAGCTAAACTTTAATATTTAGATTCATAACACTCCAGTAGTTAACAACACATCACAAATCTCACTTTACTAACATTTAAAACGCAAACACACCTTATTATACCGAGTCAATAGCACCAAGGTGTTATAAACACAAATATCAAATTTTAGGTTTTAGATATGTATATTCATAATAATCTAACTCTCATATAAATAAATAGGGACGACTATTGTAATATAAGAGTATTCCCCATATATTACAAAAAAAATTCATTCAACAACATTGTCTCAAAAGTCATCTTTAAATTTCCGAGACACATGGTTAATTCCTGATATGTTTGGTGACGGTCTATTTGGTGCATATGGTTCCACACTTTAACCATTCAAAATTCAAAGCTTTGTGATGTATAAGATGACGAGCTAAAATATTAGTGCAACGTCCGTCTTATACGCTCTTCCGTCGGCAGAAATTAGAAGAAATAAAAACATGAGTTGAATAAATTACACTTTACGATTTTATTATAGTGCATTGTTAAAAAAAGAGTGAAAGAGAGAGAGAGGGAATTTAATATTATCATATAATTATATATTACAGTTAATTTATCAATGTCAAATAAAAATATCAAAATTATGATTAAATGGCATATTTATTGGTATATATGTATATATAATCTCGATGCATGATATGGATCTCGAGGTAATCTTTTGAGCAAGAAATATTTAAAGTTAAATTAAGAGTCATCGAGAGCTCTAATTTGAGCAAACTGACCGGTTTGATGAGACAGTCCCAATGATATCAAAATTAGTTCAATCCGAGTCAAATCAAGTTCATATCAAGTCCACTCTTGAAAGTTTTTTGAACAAATTTAGAAGGTCAGACAAATGTTGAATCTAGCAAGCATATAGTCAAATTGAGTGTTTCGACAAGACGAATCCAGAGAACTCAAAATTGTTCAATTCTAACATTTTTAAGGCACTCAAATGTTCATCAAATGTTGTCTAATCAAATTAAGCTATCTAAATCGTCCGATCAAAGTGCTTTTTATTCATACATTAATTGCACCCATAATACTATAAATAAATCATCTCCACTCTCATGAGAGGGGGGATGGGGAGAGATTGAGGCTTGAGTTTTGAGGAGTTGAAGTCCATCGCCACTTTTGCCACCGTCAATCGCTGTCGGCCGTCGTTGACAAACGTCGATCACCGTTGACCATCTCCAATTCGCCGTCGATCTCTGCAGATCTCCGTCAATCACCACCGACCACCATCGACAGCTGTCGATCCTCGTCGACCACCGTTGACCATCTCCAATTCGTCGTCGATCTCTGCAGATCTCCGTCGATCACCACCGACCACCATCGACAGCTGTCGATTATCGTCGACCACCGTTGACCACCGCTCATCCCTGACCACGTCGACCATCATTTGCCGGTCTCCGCCGATCGCCAACAACCGACACCCACTCCTTAAAATGAGTTCATTCACACGTCGACATTGTAATTCAGAAGAATTTGTATCTCTTTCTCTCCTGTGGGACAAGGGGTCTCTATAATTATCAACTTATAGCTAATTTTTACAACGGGGTCAAGCCTCGTAGTTTTTTTACTTTACGGGTTTTTCATGTAAAAACTTATGGTGTCACTGCTGGTTGATTTTTTTTTATCCGAGTGTGTGTTGAAATCTCGTGCAATGCTAAGAAGATAATACATTACTCCACCGTTGCAAATTTTCTAGCATGCATCAGTTTGGCGTCATCTATGGGAAACGAAGTCCTATTTGACATTGTATTCAACTCTAAGACACCGAGCCCTATTNGGGTCTCTATAATTATCAACTTATAGCTAATTTTTACAACGGGGTCAAGCCTCGTAGTTTTTTTACTTTACGAGTTTTTCATGTAAAAACTTATGGTGTCACTGCTGGTTGATTTTTTTTATCCGAGTGTGTGTTGAAATCTCGTGCAATGCTAAGAAGATAATACATTACTCCACCGTTGCAAATTTTCTAGCATGCATCAGTTTGGCGCCATCTATGGGAAACGAAGTCCTATTTGACATTGTATTCAACTCTAAGACACCGAGCCCTATATCGTTGCCCAGTGATATACATCATTCAACTGGCAAAGGAACCTTCTTTACATCTTGAAGATCATCTCTGAAGTATACTTCATTGTCGGGGGCAACTTTCACTGAAGTCTCAAAAGGTCATTCACGTTAAGAGCTTGGTTGTCTTCATATACCTTATTCAAACACAAATTCTCTTACAACTTCCTCCAGGATGGAGGCAACATTCACTATAGTCTCAAAAGGTTGTTCACGTTAACATTCTGGGCACGATTGTGGTATGGTATTCATCCCACATTTCATTTAGATAAGAAGGCTTTGAAATCGCTCATAGATAGGGGGCAATCTTTGTCGCAAATAACGCTTCCTCAGTGCCCTCTCACCGTACTGGAGTTCTTCTTCAACTAGATCAAGAAGCTGATCTCTATAAGACTCGATACATGAACTGTTTTACAAGCTCGCATGAATAACACCCTCGTTGGGGGGCAAAAGATTCATAAGAAGCAACAAACGAGATGACTAACAATATTCTTGAGTATGACTGCAACTATANTTTGAAATCGCTCATAGATAGGGGGCAATCTTTGTCGCAAATAACGCTTCCTCAGTGCCCTCTCACCGTACTAGAGTTCTTCTTCAACTAGATCAAGAAGCTGATCCCTATAAGACTCGATACATGAACTGTTTTACAAGCTCGCATGGAAAACACCCTCGTTGGGGGGCAAAAGATTCATAAGAAGCAACAAACGAGATGACTAACAATATTCTTGAGTATGACTGCAACTATATTTTAAAAAAAAATGGTCCATTGTCATCTACGCCTTGGCCTCGAGAAATGTAGAGCATCTCTGACACCTTATTTTATGCTTAATCGATCCCGGGGAACTCGATTCAACCTCTTCCATTACGAGCTACGGTCATCAAGCCTTAGAAGGCTAAATGTCTCAGAAGGCACAAATACATCAAAGTCTTCAGAAAGTTACAAGCCTTAGAAGACACATGAACATAAAAGACCTCAGAAGGCTATGGGCTGCTAAAAATTCCGATTCATTCCAAGTTCCTATAAAGCATAATCCCGAAAGAGCACAACCTTGAAAGACACGAGNTCTATATATATATATATATATATATATATATATATATATGTATGTATATGTATATGTATATGTATAATTATTGAGCCTAAATGTTGTACTAATAATGCAATCACGAAAATTAAAGTTCAACAGATAGTAATATTTTTGGATCACGAACTTGGACTCGCCTGAAAATAGGGGGCAACTGATATGCCACCAATAAATTTTCATCATTTGCCACAAATCTCGAGTCATGACACTTATCTAGAGTATTTTTTTTAGAATGAAATATTCAAAATTTAATTAAGAGTCATCTAGAATCTAATTTCAGCAATTTTATAGTCAAACTGACTCGCTTTATGAGACATACCCAACTATATCAAAATTAGTTCAATCCGAGTAAAATCAAGCTCAGATCATGTCATTAAACCACACTTAGACGTTTTTTTTAACATATTTAAAAGGTTAAACGAATTCTCNACCCCACTATATCAAAATTAGTTCAATCCGAGTAAAATCAAGCTCAGATCATGTCATTAAACCACACTTAGATGTTTTCTTAACATATTTAAAAGGTTAAACGAATTCTGAATCTAGCAAGCCTATGGTCGAATAGCGTGTCTCGACAAGACGAATCCAGCGAACCCAAAATTGCTTAATTCTGACATTATTAAGGCAGTCAAATATCCATCAAACACAGTTAGATCGAAGGAAGTTGTCCAGATCATCCAATTAAAGTGGTTTATATTCCCGCAATAACTGCACCCAGAACACTATAAATAAAGCCCCACCCTTCTCGTGAGGGGGTGAAGAGCTTGAGGGTTGAGAAAAGGCTTCAAGTTTTAAAATGGAGCTGAAGTCTAACACCACTTCTGCTGTCATTAATGACCACCGACCGTCATTGACCACTACTGACCGACATTGACCATCTACGACCGTGTCGATCACTGCAGACCACCGCCAACCGCTTTCGATCATCTTCGACCGCCATTGACTACCGTCGATTGCTCCCATCAATCATCACCGACCGTCGCCGACCATTACATGTTGGCCTCCACCGATCGGCATTAACCGCTTCTCATTCTTACAACGAGTACATTCGCAAGTTGACGTTGTAATTTAGAAGACTTTGTAACACTTTCCCATTTGTGGGACAAGTGATCTCTATAATCATCAACTTATAGTGGATTTTTACAACTAGCCCAAACCTCGTGGTCTTTTCTCGTTACGGGTTTTCCACATAAAAAAATTTTGGTGTCACTACCATTCATTTTCTTTTATGTGAGAGTGTGCTGAAATCTCATGAAATGNCTATGGTCGAATAGCGTGTCTCGACAAGACGAATCCAGCGAACCCAAAATTGCTTAATTCTGACATTATTAAAGCAGTCAAATATCCATCAAACACAGTTAGATCGAAGAAAGTTGTCCAGATCATCCAATTAAAGTGATTCATATTCCCGCAATAACTGCACCCAGAACACTATAAATAAAGCCCCACCCCTCTCGTGAGGGGGTGAAGAGCTTGAGGGTTGAGAAAAGGATTCAAGTTTTAAAATGGAGCTGAAGTCTAACACCACTTCTGCTGCCATTAATGACCACCGACCGTCATTGACCACTACTGATCGACATTGACCTTCTACGACCGTGTCGATCACTGCAGACCACCGCCAACCGCTTTCGATCATCTTCGACCGCCACCGTCAATTGCTCCCATCAATCATCACCGACCGTCGCCGACCATCTCATGTTGGCCTCCACCGATCGGCATTAACCGCTTCTCATTCTTACAATGAGTACATTCGCAAGTTGACGTTGTAATTCAGAAGACTTTGTAACACTTTCCCATCTGTGGGACAAGTGATCTCTATAATCATCAACTTACAGTGAATTTTTACAACTAGCCCAAACTTCGTGGTCTTTTCTCTTTACGGGTTTTCCACATAAAAAAATTTTGGTGTCACTACCAGTCGTTTTTTTTATCTGAGAGTGTGCTGAAATCTAAGATAATAATATATTACTCTATCACTGTGAATTTTCTAGTACGCATCTCATGCTTTGATATTTGATTTAAATATCATCTTTTATTTAAAATTTATTAATCAAATAAGTTTCAAAAGGAGAAAAAAAGGGGCCTGGATATTGAGTTTGGAGTAACTTCTTAATTAGGTTAAATAAATACCAATGATCTCATTGATGACGAAATAATTCACATACATGAGGGCATGAAGCACGCGCTTTGGGATGCATGACTGAATTATTAAATTACACGTGATTTCTTTGTCTTCTTTTATGTGTTTTTGCTTGGATTCCATGGAGCAGATGAATTTTGAATTCTCTCTTATTATCGTGATGGTTGTCTACAGTAAAATTTAACGGCATAGAGATTTAAAAAGAAAATTTAGTTCGCTTGATGAACGCTCACAAATGGATGAAAAGAGAAAAAGTTTGTGGAAAAAAAATTGAGATACAATTGAGTTGAAATGTATACTGTGTATAAGAGGAAAAAATATTACATCAGTACTACGCATGTAGAAGTAACGTGAGTAGCTAATGAAATCACGTCACGACACCTCGCGCGATAGGAAAAAAAAACGGCGCAGTAACACGGAGAATATTTCCTCCTGTGTTATTTATGTGTTATTGCGTGTTATTCATGTGTTATTGTGTGTTATTCATGTATTATTGATGTGTTATTGTGTTATTATAACATCTAAGAATATTCTCAGAACACAATAACACATGAATAACACACAATAACACTTGAATAACACGGGGAATATTCCCGACAGAGAAAAGAGAGGCGCAGTAACATGGAAGAATATTCTCTCCCGTGTTATTCATGTTTTATTGTGTGTTATTTATATGTTATTCATGTGTTATTGTGTTATTATAACATAAGGAATATTTCCAGAACACAATAACACATGAATAACATGGGGGGGGG
>JXCR01122952.1:34831-48761 GCA_002079205.1 Phalaenopsis hybrid cultivar | reverse complement strand
AATAACACACAATAACACATGAATAACACGGGGGGGAATATTCCCCGTGTTACTGCGCCGTTTTTTTCTCTGTCGCGCGGGGTGTCGTGACGTGATTTAATAGGGTACTCACGTTACTCTACGTGCGTAGTACTGATGTAATATTTTTTCCCCGTGTTACTGCGCCGTTTTTTTTCTCTGTCGAGCGGGGTGTCGTGGCGTGATTTAATTGGGTACACACGTTACTCTACGTGCGTAGTACTGATGTAATATTTCTTTGTATAAGAGACAGACATGTAAGGCCAACAAGGAACATCAAGAGAGAGCTAGCTTTATTTTTTAAGAAAAAGAAGTAAATACTTGCGTCATTCTTCTGATTAATTTTCATGCAAGAGAATTACCATATGTTTCATGCAAATTTATATGATCATTTACCTAATAAAAATCTTTTCGAGGTAGTGTATACTTTATGCAAATCCATATGACTTAGATTTACCTTTCATGGCTTAGGTTTAGTCTTCCACACAAAATCATGTGATAGTTTTATGTCCCATGCAAAGCCTTTATGTGATAGTCTTCCATGTAAAATCTTTATATGATAGTCTATGTCCGTGCAAATCTTTATGAGGTTTATGGTATGTTCCATGCAAAACTTTATGTGATAGCATTCAATGCAAGGTTCATTTGATAGTCCTATACACTCCAAGAAAAGTTTTTGTAAGTGATTTTATTTGTATTTTATATCTTTATGTGGTGGTATGATAGTTCATGTTCTTGCTAAATCACACGTGTTATTTTATATTCAATCTAAATATCCATGCTTGTGACTTTATGTCTTTTATGCCAAATATCCATGCTTGTGATTTTATATCTTTCATGCAAGCTTCCATGCTATTGGTTTGTGTCTTTAATGCAAACTTTCATATTGTGGAATTATGTTTAAAAAAATATGCCAATTCTTTTGGTTTTATGTTTATGCAAAAAGTAAAGCAAGTTGTTTTGTGGATAGCTATAAAAATACATGAATTGTGCTTATATGATTGGAAATGTCAAAAGCCATTTGGCAAGTCCATGTATTTGAGGGACATTACTTTATATATATTGGAACAAAATTTTCAAATGAATTATTTCTTCATATGAATATATATATATATAAATTCATTAGTGCTCCAATGAACTATTTTTATAAAAATATACAAAAAATTAAATCTCCTAAAAAATGACCTTTTTTATAAAAATATATATAAATACAAAAGTGTTCCACATGAACTATTTATATAAAAATATACAGAAGTTAAAAGGTGTTCTAGATGGATGGCTTTCAGAAAAACTTATATGATTTAAATTAGTTTCAAATTGATTATTTTTATAATGTTTAAAATGAGCTACGAAGGAAAGGTGCATGAAATAAGTTTATATTCGCTCTAATTTCTAATATCTATACAAAATTATTATTTTAAACTTAAGATTTAAAAAATAAAATTTTCAATAAATATAAATAAAACTTAACAACAACGTTTTAAAAGCTTATCAAAAATCTTTTTAAGCAATATTTAGTGTGTTGGGCTAAACCGACAGCTCCTTATATAAAGATTAACATTGATGGTTGTTGGAGGAACAATTATGAGGGAGTGAGTGGAGTCTGTAAAGACTTCCTTGATTTGGTCATCTGTTGGTTTGTTTCCCCATTTGTGCTTATAACACCTCTTGTGGTCGAAGCAGATTCGATGGTCTTTGGCTTAATGCTTGCTAAACATTATGGCTAGAAATTTATAAATAATTAAACAAATTCTTTATTGCTTTGGAAGAATTGCAAGTGGAGGGAAACATATCAATGGAGTGTTAATATCCAACCGAAGAAGATTATGGAATTAACTAAGGAGTGGAAGTGTGCTATGGACACATACAAAAAGAGAAGGTAATAAGTGGCGGATTGGGCAGCTAATTTGCGAAGTTATCTCCCATTTTTCAGGATATGGACTTCAACTGATTTTGATGAATCTACAAAAAAGCTGTTCACACAATATAAAATTTAAGAATTAGCTCATCATAATATTTCCACCCAAAATTATGAACAAGTATTAATAAAAGATGTCTTACTCAATAAAAGAACATAAAGAGTTGCTACTCAAAGTTCCAGATCACTGAGGTAACATAATGTACACATCCTCGATGCTTCACCTGACTGTTGAAAAGCAGGAAGTATCGAGGGAGGCACCATACCCACTAACTCTTTTGTGTAGTCTTCTTGCTCGAAATTGTAGGAGCAAAAAGTCAAAGTCTTCTGTAGTAAATATTTCTCACATATTGATTCTTCTGTCAAGCTTTATTCTTCACATATATTTTTAGTTTATTCAAAAAAAAGAAAAGAAAAGAAAGTGTTATTTAGCACAATTTTATAATAATATTTATAAATATGTGATTAACTACATAGTCCATGGGTTATTACTTCTCGAATGGATACATCAAGTGATCCATGGAGTAAAAAAAACTATGCAGAAATATCCATTCGAGCTTGCAAGGTATTATAGTAATGTTTACTTTTAGTTATCGTATGCCATCAAATATCAAACTAAGCTGCACATAGTTTTCTGAAGAACACACAGATTTAAATCAATGGATTAAATACTACGCTCGACAAGCAGCTAAATGCAATTGACATCAAATTTTGTAGAAAATATGATAGTATTGACTTTTATTCCAAACATCTTTCCTGCCCCCACATAAACACGTTGATTCAAATCTAAAGCTTATCTGCTCAAAAATTTTAGTGATTTGTGTCACTCACAAATTGATCTTTGTTGGGCCAAAATAAGAGAATATTTTTCTTAGGGCTTTATGAGCTCGTTAGCAGCAGTTTCTTGGATCTCTAACTCCCTCTTTTTGCATATTTCTTTTAAATAAAATCTGACATTCATTTTATACTTAGTTTTTCCCTTAATATCCATTACAATGTTGAAGATTTTATCAAAAATATTTTTTCTCCATGTGCATGACATCCAAATTGTGTTTGATCATGTTATCATTCCAATAAGGCAGACCCTAGAAAATGACATTTTTGTCTGATTATGAGTAACATCAAAACCTGGTGGATGATGTGAAAAGAGTTCGTGACAAACGATAATCCTTGATAATTACTCAAACTTCTTTCAACCTTTCTTATGGATCTTAAGCACTTCTATTTATTGAGTATTATTTGTATATTCAAAAAATCATCATTGCCTCCAAATTTGAAGAAGTATTCAATGGGTGGATAATTACAGTGAATAAAGTCTAAGAAGAATTTTAAGAAGAGCTATTAAGAGAAATAATCATATTGTATAATGAAGTAAAAAATGTGAGTTAAAAAAATATATGTATGAAGCTAATCTTTGCATGAAGCACCTCTCATGAACATTTCTTTTTTAAGAAGTTAAAATAGCAACTCTCGATTGTAGATTCAATCATTTTCTTCTACAATAAATTCAACTTTGTATTGAAAATGTAAATTGGCGCATTTGAGAGAGAAATTGTACCATCAACATTACTTCATAATCTCTAGAATAGATTATCAACCTAATGATGATAGCATAAATCTATGAGATGGGTTAAACTCACACATAATTAGCATTTTGACGAATTTAGATGTTAAAAAAATATACACCTTTACGTAATGCCTTTACATAAATTGTAATATATACTATTGAAGGAGAACATGCTTGAAAGAATGACCACTAGATTATTTGAATATTAAAAATTCTTATGCAAGATAATCAAGGAAGATATCAAAACATTAGCCCCCTCTCACTCCAAATATCCTTCTTAGGCCATCAACTTGTGAAAGAATATGCTAAAATATTTATGAGATTTAGGATGCAGTGAAGGAGATCAAGACATTTTTCTTTTGTTTAAAATCGATGAAGTTAGAGAACAAAATATTTTTCTAAATCACTAAATAACATAAACCACTAACTAACCACCATTTTTAGGGTGAAGTTGGAGATGACAAAAATATAAAAAAATTCATCAGTTTAAGTCCTCCAAACAACCTATCAAACAAAATGGTCTTGTAGAAGAAATTTCATTAGGCTTTTTTGAACGATTTGATAGGAAAACAATTTTGTTTTTTTTAGACAAGGATTTGAAAATTAGATCTATAGGAAGAAATAAAAAGGATTTGATACATCATAAAAATAATTACTTATGAAAATAATTAGGATTGAAGAAGATAGCCTAACCTTTTTCCTTAGAGGCCAACCACAAGTCCTTCTTTTTGCTTAGATCTGACTTCAAATAAATTCTCATTGCAACAATAATCTTTCGGTTTCTTTATCCATTTATTTAATAGTTTTTTACAACAATTTAAAAGAAAATGAGAGGGAAAAAGAAGAAGACAACAATTGTATGATATTTGAGTGGATGATATAATAAAATCCTTCAAATTCTCTTATGTTTAAAATTTTAAATTTCAAATTTTTCTTAGCGTTTGATTTGGAAATTTAAATTTTCAAATTTCTTCTGACACGAGTCACATGACCACAACTTCAAATCACAAATACATACATATAATCTTATATTCAATTATCCAAATTATAAAATTTTCAGGGGCATTCACATACATACCTTCCAATTCCTCTGTTTATACATATCTAATACCTAAATTTTGATTTATACATACATATCACCAAAATCTTTCTTATCACATAAAAAATCTTAAAAATTTATTCTCTAACAAGTGAAATATATCTTTTCATGCATAAGAACAGTGAGATGATAAGTATCTAAAACTAGAAGCTTAATTGTTAGAAATGTAAATACATTTAATTGAAGTGGTTTGCAAGTAAATCTTCCATACGTTTGTAGTGTCTCAAGTTATTGGTCATATCATTTTTGTTACTTCTAAGCATGAATAAGTGGTTTCTTTAATTTTATGTTGGCTCCATGCATGAATCACCACACACGTGTTCTTATTATTTATTTATGTGTGGGATCTTCGTATTAAATTAAATAAAATATAAACTTCTTTCTTATCATCATAAATTTTATAGCATGCAACAAGTGTTACCATATTTGCCAATTCAAAAAACAAGTTTAAAATTATGGGAATTTACAAACATTCCATCAAATTCTTATGTATTTACACATGTAACATATTAACATTTAACCTTTACTTTGTACATGTATACCACCCAAATTTCATTGCACATAAAAATACCATTATTTTCNTTTCAAAAGGAGAAAAAAAGGGGCCTGGATATTGAGTTTGGAGTAACTTCTTAATTAGGTTAAATAAATACCTATGATCTCATTGATGACGAAATAATTCACATACATGAGGGCATGAAGCACGCGCTTTCGGATGCATGACTGAATTATTAAATTACACGTGATTTCTCTGTCTTCTTGTATGTGTTTTTGCTTGGATTCCATGGAGCAGATGAATTTTGAATTTTCTCTTATTATCGCGATGGTTGTCTACAGTAACATTTAACGGCAGAGAGATTTAAAAAGAAAATTTAGTTCGCTTGATGAATGCTCACAAATGGATGAAAAGAGAAAAAGTTCGTAGAAAAAAAATTGAGATACAATTGAGTTGAAATAAATACTGTGTATAAGAGGGAAAATATTTGTGTACATTGCGCTGCGTTCGTCCAGGGGTTATTCAGGGGGTACAAGGGGGTTATATCAGGGTTATACCCCTATGTAACCTCCCTATAACCTAAAAATGAGTTTTGCGCTTATGTAATTTCATGGGTACAAATAAATTACACGGAGGTTACAAGGAAATTACACAGAGGTTACAGGGGGGTATAACCCGGATATAACTCCCCTGTACCCCTGAATAACCCCTGATGTACGCAGCGCTGCGTACATCTTATGTACACAAATATTTTCCGTATAAGAGACAGACTTGTAAGGCCAACAAGGAACATCAAGAGAGAGCTAGCTTTATTTTTTAAGAAAAAGAAGCAAATACTTTCGTCTTTCTTTTGATTAATTTTCATGCAAGAGAATTACGACGTGTTTCATGCAAATTTATATGATCGTTTACCTAAAAAAAATCTTTTTGCGGAAGTGTATACTTTATGCAAATCCATATGGCTTAGATTTACCTTTCATGGCTTAGGTTTAGTCTTCCACACAAAATCATGTGATAGTTTTATGTCCCATGCAAAGCCTTTATGTGATAGTCTTCCATGTAAAATCTTTATATGATAGTCTATGTCCGTGCAAATCTTTATGAGGTTTATGGTATGTTCCATGCAAAACTTTATGTGATAGCATTCAATGCAAGGTTCATTTGATAGTCCTATATACTCCAAGAAAAGTTTTTGTAAGTGATTTTATTTGTATTTTAAATCTTTATGTGGTGTTATGATAGTTTATGTTCTTGCTAAATCACCATGTGTTATTTTATATTCAATCTAAATATCCATGCTTGTGACTTTATGTCTTTTATGCCAAATATTCATGCTTGTGATTTTATATCTTTCATGCAAGCTTCCATGCTATTGGTTTATGTCTTTAATGCAAACTTTCATATTGTGGAATTATGTTTAAGAAAATATGCCAATTCTTTTGGTTTTATGTTTATGCAAAAAGTAAAGCAAGTTGTTTTATGAATAGCTATAAAAATACATGAATTGTGCTTATATGATTGGAAATGTCAAAAGCCATTTGGCAAGTTCATGTATTTGAGGGACATGACTTTATATATATTGGAACAAAATTTTCAAATGAATTATTTCTTCATATGAATATATATAAATTCATTAGTGCTCCAATGAACTATTTTTATAAAAATATACAAAAATTTAAAGCTCCTAAAAAATGAACCTTTTTTATAAAAATATATATAAATGCAAAATTGCTCCAAATGAACTATTTATATAAAAATATACAGCAATTAAAAGATGTTCTAGATGGATGGCTTTCAGAAAAACTTATATGATTTAAATTAGTTTAAAATTGATTATTTTTATAATGTTTAAAATGAGCTACGAAGAAGGAAAGGTGCATAAAATAAGTTTATATACGCTCTAATTTCTAATATCTATACAAAATTATTATTTTAAACATAAGATTTAAAAAATAAAATTTTCAATAAATATAAATAAAACTTAACAACAACATTTAAAAGCTTATCAAAAATCTTTTTAAGCAATATTTAGTGTGTTGGGCTAAACCGACAACTTTTTATATAAAGATTAACATTGATGGTTGTTGGAGGAACAATTATGCGGGAATGAGTGGAGTCTGTAAAGACTTCCTTGGTTCGGTCATCTGTTGGTTTGCTTCCCCATTTGTGCTTATATCACCCATTGTGGCCGAAGCAGATTCGATGGTCTTTGGCTTAATGCTTGCTAAACAATATGGCTAGAAATTTATAAATAATTAAACAAATTCTTTATTGCTCTGGAAGAATTGCAAGTGGAGGGAAACACATCAATGGAGTGTTAATATCCAACTGAAGAAGATTATGGAATTAACTAAGAAGTGGAAGCGTGCTATGGACACATACAAAAAGAGAAGGTAACAAGTGGCGGATTGGGCAGCTAATTTGTGAAGTTATCTCCAGACTACTGCCATTTTTCAGGATATGGACTTCAACTGATTTTGACGAATCTACAAATAAGTTGTTCACACAATATAAAATTAAGGAATTAGCTCATCATAATATTTCCACCCAAAATTATGAACAAGTATTAATAAAAAATGTCTTACTCAATAAATGGTTGAACTTCATCGCAATTGAGAAGAACATAAAGAGTCGTTGCTCAAAGTTCCAGATCACTAAGATAACATAATGTACACATCCTTGATGCTTCACCTGACTGTTGAAAAATAGGTAGTGTCGAGGGAGGCACCATACCCACTAACTCTTTTGTGTAGTCTTCTAGCTCGAAATTGTAGGAGCAAAAAGTCAAAGTCTTCTGTAGTAAATATGTCTCACATATTGACCCTTCTCTCAAGCTTTATTCTTCACATATATTTTTAGTTTATTAAAAAAAATGAAAAGAAAGTGTTATTTGGCACAATTTTATAATAATCTTTATAAATAAGTGATTAACTACATAGTGCATGGGTTATTACTTCTCAAATGGATACATCAAGCGATCCATGGAGTAAAAACAAAAACTATGCAGGAATATTATTTCGAGTTTGCAAAGTATTATAGGAATGTTTGCTTCTAGTTATCGTATGTCATCAAATTTCAAAATAAGTTGCACATAGTTCTCTGAAGAACACAGATTTAAATCAATGGATAAAATACTACGCTCGACAAGCAGCTATATGCAGTTGGCATCAAATTTTGTAGAAAATATGATAGTAGTGACTTTTATTCCAAACATCTTTGCTACCCCTCACATAAACACGATGATTCAAATCTGAAGCTTATCTGCTCGAAAATTTTAGTGATTTGTGTCACTCACAAATTGATCTTTATTGGGCCAAAATAAGAGAATATTTTTCTTAGGGCTTTATGCTCGTTAGCAGCAATTTCTTGGATCTCTAACTCCCTCTTTTTGCATATTTCTTTTAAATAAAATTTGACATTCATTTTATACTTAGTTTTTCCCTTAATATCCATTACAGTGGTGAAGATATTATCAAAAATTATTTTTTCTCTATGTGCATGACATCCAAATTATGTTTGATCATGTTATCATTCCAATGAGGCAAGTTCTAGAAAAGGACATTTTTGTCTGATTATGAGTAACATCAAAACCTGGTGGACGATGTGAAAAGAGTTTGTGGCAAACGATAATCCTTGATAATTACTCAAACTTCTTTCAACCTTTCTTATGGATCTTAAGCACTTCTATTTATTGAGTATTATTTGTATATTCAAAAAATCATCATTGCCTCCAAATTTGAAGAAGTATTCAATGGGTGGATAATTACAGTGAATAAAGTTTAAGAAGAATTTTAAGAAGAGCTATTAAGCGAAATAATCATATTGTATAATGAAGTAAAAAATGTGAGTGAAAAAAATATATATATGAAGCTAATCTTTGCATGAAGCACCTCTCATGAACATTTCTTTTTTAAGAAGTTAAAATGGCAACTCATCATTTGTACTTGAAAAGCTTGAGCCAATGTAGATCATCAATTTCCATCATTTATTCACAACTCCTATGCCAGTTGCTCCTTGGCGCTCACCTTATTGCTCCTTTCTCTGGTGTCTAATCGTTAACCATTAATTTTGGTTTGGGGTTATGAAGGTTTGCAAATGCAAGGGCTAGTGGGTTTAGCCACTTCAATTTGGGTTATAAAAGAAAGAGAAATGTAAACATACCACATAATTTTTATGTATTTTTATATCTAACATGCAAAGTTTGATATTTACACTTTTAAAACATTCTTGTCATAAATCTATACCTAAAACTGTATGTTTCACTTTTAAAAGGATAGTAATTGTGATATTATTTATGTGATAAGAATTTTATGATATGTATGTAAATTCCCCTAAAAGATAATAATGATTCTTATCCTTAAATCAAAGTGGACAGTAGCTTAGACAATTATTCTAGACAAAAAAAAAAATGATTATTTATGGTAGAAAGGCATCTATTCTATTGTTATACAGTTGAAATTGGTGAGATTTGCTTTTACATAGTTCCAAAACATAATCAAAATTGGGAATTTATAAAAAATAAAAATTGACAATGTGGAAAAACTAAAGGTTCAAATTAAATAAATTCTAAGAGGAAGGATTGGATTAAGATTATTTTTTATTCGACTGGAAGAAACCGAGAAACGCTGGTGCCAATCGAGAATGGGAGCAAGGGAGCGCCAAAGATTTAGAGGGCTAGTGCTCGGGCAAGAAAATGAAAATGAGAGATTTGTGGTGCCTATTCGCACATACGAGGCTTGCCCGACGGCTTTCCGATACATCAATGACATCAATTTTTAAAAGCATGATAATTGATAGCTATAGCAGTCGGTTAATATCAAAAGTTTGTCAGTATTTAACCTAGAAAAACTGAAATCTTGGATTTCTGATTTCTTATATCTGTCGATTTATAATTTGGTATGAACTAACGATAGTAATCATCAGCTATTTTTAAAAGCTGTTGGAAATTTGTGTTGATAGAAGACCACAGTTTATTAGGTCGGCAAGCAGTTGAAAATGACATAAAATAAAATATTGTCACCAAATCATGGGAATCAGTTAAAATTTCCGACGAGCATATAGATGTTGGTTTTTCCGCCGGTTATAGCTATTTTTTCTAGAGGTTTCAGAATATTCCCTCGTCGACTTGTATCTCGGTCCAACTTTAGAGTTTATTGAAGTTAATTTCATTTGATTCCATTTTATGTGTTTTATTACAAATTTATTTTAGATCCTTGAGCCAAAAATGCTGGACAACAATTATAACTATGAAAATCAAAGCTTTGATGTATGATGTGTGAAAAAATTGGAAATTGTTTGGTATGCATTTTCTTGTTAGCGCATGAGCTCAAACTCAATATCAACAAAATATTATTCTAAATTTACTTACAATTTCTTCAATACGTAAGTTTTTTTATTTTTCAGATTAGGAAATACCACATTAAGTTAAAAAATGCGTTCAAATACATTAATTGATACCGCTATGATGCTTCTCTTCAAAGTAGCATCCATGAAGGCTTTGAAGTATCCACAAAATTTCTCAAGGAAGCTAGAGCCTTTATCTGTGATGGCTGATTTTGATCAACCAAATTGCAAGCAAAAATTCTTAATTAGAAAATTGATAGGCTGCTTATTTTTTGTGAGTTTTGTTTGCATGTTATTTGCATTGGCTTTTTTAATAATATGTCCTCCACAACTAGAAAATGATTATGACCACTGTAGGACATTTGAAACCTTCTTTCTCTTCTTTTTTTTTTTTTTTTTTTTTTTTTTTTTTNTTTTTTTTTTTTTTTTTTTTTTTTTTTTTTTTTTTGAACTCGGAGTGAATTTTATTCATCCAAAACAAATATTATAAGAGATAGTAGGAGGATCCTCACTACACACAAAAAACAACTAACTCAAAAGAAAACATAGAGGTTCCTCCCCTAGGAGTACAACACACGCAAACGAAACTCCAAAAAGAGAAACCCAGAAGAAGGCAAGCCAGACAACCAAAAGTGCTAGAGAAAAAACCTCAAGAACTGCAAAGCAGTGAGAAAGAGAGGAGCAAACGAGAGGTGAAACGTGTTAACGAAAGACAAGGCAACGACCAAGCGAGAAAAAATAAGAACGAAAAGAAAAATTCTATATCAAGGTAAACCAAATAAGACGAACAAACATGAAACTTCGGAAGAGGTGCTGACGAGAGAAAGAGAAAGATGATTAGAGACCTTTTAGATATCCAGAGGCACTTTTACGATCAAAAGGGAGCAAAAAAATGTCTCAAGGATATCAAATGGAGATTCCAAAACACCAAGGCAACTGAACAATAGAGAAAGAAAAACCACCACCGGAGAAGAGAGCAAGGCATTTTTTTTTTCAAAGAGCATTATTCGGCTATCATATTATTACACAAAAAAAATTTACAAAAATCCCAAAAGCCCCCATTAAAATACATAAACTCACTTCATAACAAGCAACATAAGCTCACTTCGTAACAAGCAACTCCAAAAGCCTCCCATTAAATAGGAAAAATTATTCCATACGGATCGGGCACCGCACGCAGCTGCGTGCGGTGCCCGATCCAGACGGTAGATCACCTGATCTATGGTCCCGATGTATTTCGGTGGGCCCCACCTAAATTTTTTTTTTTTATGAAAAAAACAGAAATAATCCTGGCCGTAGATCACCGTGATCTACGGCCAGGATCGGACACCGCATGCAGAGATGCATGCGGTGTCCGCACGCAATAATTTCTCATTAAATAGACACCCCATTTGAAAACTTCTCATTAAGTGCATGAAAATATATTTCCATGGTAATGTTGAGAGGGCGGTGGAGTTTATAATCCATTTTCTAGTTTGAAGGTTTTGATATATAGTAGAATATGTATCCATTCAAGTATTTGAACACATTAATTGATACCAATATGTTGCCACTCATATCCTTCTTATTTAAATGTGATATTTCACATTCTTATAATCCTATAATGGAGCTTTGGATAAATATTTAGTGCTTGACTGTTAACTTAAATAATTCTATCAAACTTCTTCAACATCAAAGCGTGAGACCTTCTCACATGAATGGAAAAATCGACATTTATAAAGATGCCCCCCACAAATTTGTTGATACAAACAAATTTATATTTAAGCCTCCAAACATTTGGTTTCTTGAAAAACTTCATGTGTGATGAACAACTCTTTTAATTTCTCTCTTTATTTTGTAAGGTCATACTTTTTCTTCATAAAGAAAATTTGGACTGATTAATCATAAAACTTTTCACTTGTAGGTTCAATCATTTTTTTTCTACAATAAATTCAACTTTGCATTGGCGCATCCGAAGAGAAATTCTACCGTCAACATTGCTTCATAATATCTACAATAGATTATCAACCTAATGATGATTGCATAATTCTATATAAGAAATTGAGATGGGTTAAACTCACACATAGTAAGCATTTTGACCAATTTAGATGTAAAAAAAAATTATACACCTACACGCAATGTCTTTCCATAAATTGTAATATATTCAGCTAAAGGAGAACATTCCCAAAAGAAAGACCACTAGATCATTTGAATATTAAAAATTCTTATGAACGATAATCAAGGAAGTTATCAAAACATTAGTCCCCTCTCACTCCAAATATCCTTCTTAGGCCATCAACTTGTGAAAGAATATGTTAAAATTTTTATGAGATTTAGGATGCAGTGAAGGAGATCAAGACATTTTTCTTTTGTTTAAAATCGATTAAGTTAGAGGACAAAATATTTGTCTAAATCAACAAATACCATAAACCACTAACTAACCACCATTTTTAGGGTGAAGTTAGAGATGAGAAAAATATAAGAAAATTCATCGGTTTAAGTCCTCCAAACAACCTATCAAACAAAATGGTCCTGTAGAAGAAACCCCTTGGGCAACATCTTATATTAGGTTTTCATTAGGCTTTTTTGAACGATTTGATAAGAAAACAATTTTGTTTTTTAGACAAGGATTTGAAAATTAGATCTATAGGAAGAAATAAAAAGGATTTGATACATCATAATAATAATTACTTATGAAAATAATTAGGATTGAAGAAGATAGTCTAACCTTTTTTTCCTTAGAGGCTAACCACTAGTCATTCTTTTTTGCTTAGAATTGGCTTCAAATAAATTCTCATTGCAACAATAATCTTTCCGTTTCTTTTTCCATTTATTTAATAGCTTTTTACATCACTTTAAAACAAAATGGGAGGGAAAAAGAAGAGGATAACATTTGTTTGATATTTGAGTGGATGATATAATAAAATCCTTCAAATTATCTTAAGTCTAACATTTTAAATTTCAAATTTTCTTAGGGTTTGATTTTGAAATTTAAATTTTTAAATTTTTTTTTTGACACGAGTCACCTGACCACAACTTCAAATTACAAATACATACATATAATCTTATATTCAATTATCCAAATTATAATTTGTTAGGGGCATTCACATACATACCTTCCAACTCCTATGTTTATACATATCTAACACCTAAATTTTGATTTATACATACATATCACCAAAATCTTTCTTATCACATAAAAAATCTTAAAAATTTAATTTCTAACAAGTTAAATATATATTTTCATGCATAAGGACAGTAAGATGATAAGTATTTCAAAATAGAAGCTTAATTGTTAGAAATGTAAATACATTTAATTGGAGTGGTTTGCAAGTAAATATTCCATATGTTTATTGTGCCTCAAGTTTTTGGTCATATCATTTTTATTACTTCTAAGCATGAATAAGTGGCTTCTTGGCTCCATGCATGAATCACCACACACGTGTTCTTATTATTTATTTATGTGTGGGATCTTATATATATATATATATATATATATATATATATATA
>JXCR01122952.1:0-34576 GCA_002079205.1 Phalaenopsis hybrid cultivar | reverse complement strand
TATATATATATATATATATATATATATAGATGTTTAGGTGTTAGATAGATAAATAAATAAGAGGTATAATGCGAATATTTCTTAAAAGAATTAACACAAATGAAATATTTTTTGTAAAAGAATAAAAAAATGGAATATTTTTTGTTTGCCGACAAGGCTAGCGCGTCATTTATTTTCAGGGCTGTTTACAAATATAGCACTCAAAACATTGCTATTTATAATTTTAATATTTTCTTTCATTCTTTTTTCCAAATTCTTACTCAAATAACAAAATTAATGATAAAACTCCAACCAAATTAAGATTGGTACGTAACTAATGATACTTTTATAAATAGCAAAGTTTAAGGTGTCATGCATGTAATTATTCTCATTTCCCTCGATATGGGTGTTGATTCTGAATTTGTTGGTTCAGTGAAAATATTACATCAGGACTCCTAACGCAATTAGAGTTCGGAGTTCAATGGTGGGGTGTCACGTGTCAAGTGGACCCACTGCAATACACTGATATTAGTCAGTGTTAAAAACAATGGAGAACCATTGACACACGGTGTCTCACTATTGGACTCTAAATGCATTAGGAGTCATGATGTAATATTTTCTCGTTCAGAAGACACATCCAAGGTACTCGGCCATATGAATCAAGAGAGAGAGAGAGAGAGAGTGTGTGTGTGTGTGTGAGAGAGAGAGAGAGAGAGAGAGGGGTGTGATTTGCTTCTTTGGCAATGAGATATTCTCGGTCTCTTGTGACTTTTTTATATCATCAACTATTTTTGTTACATCGAGAGGGTGAAGAACCTAAAGTCCCTTATTGTAAGCAGATACATGAGAGGATGGAGAAGCCAAAAGTCCAATTATATGAAATGACCCCTCATTTATAGAAAAGGGCGAGCAATGAAGAGAAATTACATTTATAATCCCACTTTATTGGGAGTTCTACAGGTTATTTTAGTAAATAAACCCCTATGAGCCCAGCGTTCTGCCGTTCTTGCTGGCCAGGTCGACTGGGGCCGAAGAGGTGAATCCATCAGTGTTGTTGGTTTGCCTTTGAGTGTCGGTCGGTCTGCCCTTTAGATATCAATGACTTGGAGGATTCTTGGAGTGGTCAGGGAGATGGGTCTATCCGGCTGACGTTAGCTTGTCATAACCGAGAGTATTCTAGCAAGCTGAGAAGATTTGTACCCTCGAGTAGAGACCGTTTTCGGGGCACATAACGTCCGGTTGGTTTGGATGAATACTGACAAGGCTGGGCAAGTCGATTTTCTTGGGTCTGCATTCTGGTGAGTCCAATATTGTCATGTTATTTTTTTCTCTTGGACCATCAGATGGCCATACTTTTATACAGATGTTATCTTCTTATCTTAAATGTTAGATTACATAACACACAACTCATATATATTAACATGTCTAACAGCCAAGCCTTCATATTTGCCTGCTTAGCACAAAAATCTTTGAAATCACATAAGAATATCACTATCATCTAATTTTTTTAAAATTAAATAGACTTTTTTTAAAGAATAATTAGGGCATTAGATATATAAATACATATAAATTATGTGAAATGCATGTAAATTCTCTTTTTTTACATAATATGCGATTCCTTTTATATTTACATAATATGCAGAAATGATTGTTTATGTTATTCCTTTTATATTTACATAATATGCAATTATTTTTTCAAATATGATTGATTTTTTATCAACACTAATTCAGTTGGATTAGGGCTGCAAATAACTCGAGTAATCAATAAGTTACTATGACCTATATAGTTCAAGTTCATCAAAACAAAACTTTCGCAAATGTTATGCTTTTAAGAAAATAAATTTGGATGGTTTGTTACTCAAACTCATTTATGATCATAAATAATAATATTTAAAGATCATAAGCACCATAAAAACTTGCTATACTAGTCAATATGCAGCTCAATCAAAGCAAAATATAAAAATCAATTAAAATTCATTATGATGATTTGATCTTTGTATTTANTATATATATTGATGTTTAGGTGTTAGATAGGTAAATAAATAAGAGGTATAATACGAATATTTTTTGTAAAATAATAAAAAATGGAATATTTTTTGTTTGCCGACAAGGCTAGCGCGTCATTTATTTCCAGGGCTGTTTACAAATATAGCACTCTAAACATTGCTATTTATTATTTTGGTATTTTCTTTCATCTTTTTTTTCAAATTCTTGCTCAAATAACAAAATTAATGATAAAACTCCAACCAAATTGAGATAGGTACATAACTAATGATAATTGTATAAATAGCAAAGTTTAAAGTGTAATTATTCTCATTTCCCTGAATATGGGTGTTGATTTTGAATTTGTTGGTTCAGTGAAAATATTACACCATGACTCCTAACGCAATTAGCGTTCGGAGTTTAATGATGGGGTGTCACATGTTAAGTGGGCTCATCGCAATACACTGACATTGACAAGTGTTAAAAATAGTGGAGCACACTTGACACACGGTGTCTCACCATTGGATTCTGAATGCATTAGGAGTAATGATGTAATATTTTCTCGTTCAGAAGACACATCCAAGGTACTCGACCATAAAAATCAAGAGAGAGAGAGAGAGATTGTGTGTGTGTCTGAGAGAGAGAGGGGTGTGATTTGCTTCTCTGGCAATGAGATAATCTCGGTCTCTTGTGACCTTTTTATATAATCAACTATTTTTGTTACATCGAGAGGGTGAAGAATCTAAAGTCCCTTATTGTAAGAAGATACATGAGAGAATGAAGAAGCCAAAAGTCCAATTATATGAAATGACCTCTCTATTTATAGAAAAGGGTGAGCAATGAAGACAAATTACATTTATAACCTCATTTTATTGGGGGTTCCACAGGTTATTTTAGTAAATAAACCCCTATGGGTCCAGCATCCTGCCGTTCTTGCTGGCCAGGTCGGCTGGGGCCAAAGAGGTGAATCCATCAGTGTTGTTGGTTTGCCTTATGGATGGCGATTGTCGGTCCGTCAGCCCTTTAGATATCAATGACTTGGAGGGTTCTTAGAGTGGTCAGGGATATTCTTGCAAGCTGAGAAGATTTGTACCCTCGAGCAAAGAACGTTTTCGGGGCATATATCGTCCGGTTTTCCTTGGGTCTGCATTCGGGTGAGTCCAATATTGCCATGTTATTTTTTCTCTTGGACTATCGGATGGCCATACTGACACATATTTTCGTGTACAATGGGCATGGACGTCCAATCTAAATTCATCTTTAACACATCATCAAACCTGAAACCCCCATCATTGACAAGAGTTCAACGCATGCATACCTTGATTCATGTGATTTTTATTATTTCCTTAAACAACGAAGGGCGATGCTTACAATTATAAAAAATCTTGCCCGTGTATTATTTTATTTTTATCTTTTCTCAATTTTGTCAAATTCCGCTGAATATTTTTATACAGAAGTTATCTTCTTATCTTAAATGTCAGATTACATAAACACACAACTCTTATATATTAACATGTCTAACAGCCAAGCCTTCATATTTGCCTGCTTAGCACAGAAAGTCTTTAAAATCACATAAGAATATCACTATCATCTATTTTTTAAAAATTAAATAGACTTTTTTTAAAGAATAATTAGGGTGTTAGACATATAAATACATATAAATTATGTGAAATGCATGTAAATTCTCTTTTTTTATAGTCTGTGATTGTTTATGTTATTGTTTTTATATGTACATAATATGAAATTATTTTTTCAAATATGATCGATTTTTTATCAAGACTAATTCGGTTGGATTAGGGCTGCAAATAACTCGAGTAATCAATAAGTTACTTATGGCCTATATAGTTTAAGTTCATCAAAACAAAACTTTCACAAATGTTATGCTTTTAAGAAAATAAATTTGGATGGTTTGTTACTCAAACTCGTTTATGGCCATAATTAATAATATTTAAAGATCATAAGCACCATAAAAACTTGCTATAGTAGTCAATATAAAGCTCAATCAAAGCTAAATATAAAAATCAATTAAAATTCATTTATGATGATTTGATTTTTGTATTTAATTCATTCATTTACTCTAACAGCATTATGATATTTTAAATTTCTTTAGGTCCATTAGATGTTGGAGGATGTCATGCAAGGCACCATCATTATGTGACAAGGCTGATTGACTTCATATTTAACAATAATTGATTGTGTTGGCCGGTACTTCGAGTTAATAAATCTAGTTGCATTAAGCTTTGTCTTTTCTCAGTATGCCTCTTCATACGCCCAAGTATTTTGAACTTAGTTATTAGTTGACCACAAGTTGAATGAAAAGAAATAAAAATGTTAAGAAACTCTCTTATGGTTGTGAGGGGACTCATAATTAATGTCAATCTCAATGTAGGTAAATCTCATCTTATTGTTTTAGTACTAGTTGCAAGCCTCATATTGGAGCTTATGAATCTCATTCTAAAACTTCTCTATTATGTGCACTTGATTTTCAAGGAAAGACTTGATGTATATTTTCCAATAAGGCAATGCTTGTCAAAGAGGGAAAAGATGAAGCATTGATGTCACTAGTTTGAGATTATTCCTTAGAATGGTAAGCATTGAAGTGAAAGGCTCTATTATTGTATCTATCACACAAATTGACCATAGAATAAATATTTTTAAGGCTTAAAATAGGTGGGAATGTTTCCTACACATTGTACCAAACTATTACATGGTAAGAAATTCTCAATGTCAATAAAAAATAAATTCTTAGTTTAATGAGAATATCTAGTATACACACACATACAAAAGGATAGTAATGATAAGAGCCAATGATATTTATACATGAAAAACACAAAGGGAAAAATTATAGGATCGCTTCCAGTAAAAAACACTATGTTATTAAGGTTATAAATTTCTACTATTTTCCTCAACCTGAGAAGAAATTACAAAATGATAAATACTTTCGTATTCGTCAAATGATATAACAAGAGTTAATAGAAGAACATCAATTAAGTGATAATAATTAGAAAACAATAGACTGGGGATAATGATCGCACCACAACAATTGTATGATACTAGTTGAGCTATAAAAGCACTTGTGGCAACTTACAACTATTATTGTTGGTCATTAGCTTCTAACTCCCTTGCAATCACATTAATGTAGAGAATGGAGTTCTATTTGTAATTTTAGATAATGACATTTCGATAAATCTAGCCAAGATCTCAAAACAATTTATCAAATAGTTTGTGTTGACTTTTTTTTTATCGTAGATAACTGTTTCATCATTTAAATGCCTTAACATTCCTCTTATCGAGCCACTTGATTCAACAATAAGCATGCAAAATAAAATTACTTTACCTTTCAATTAATACTTCAAATGTTAACAATGATACTCCAAGCATTTTCTTTCGGCTTATTTGGACTCACAATGACTCTCCTTTTTGTCACCATGCTCATATAATCAAAACGTTTTGCTTGACTATAAATTTGCTCAAATCGAAACTCAAAGTATCTTGATTTTGACTCTAAAAATTATCTAATCTAAAATGCATTGAGATTCGTTCCTCATCATGTGAATTTTTTTATGAAAGATAAGAGCAACTTAGCTAGGATTAAACATAGTTATGTGACGTTCCTCCCCTGGAGGTGAAGGAAAACATGCGGTGGGGTACAAAATTTACAAATGATTTCATATATTAACAAATTACTTTATCATATCAAATTCATGCTGGCTGCAAACAAGCTAGTTGCATCTTTAAAGATTTTTCAATATCATTTTTCTCCTTTTCTTTTAACTTGCTTTTCCATTCAAAATGGCTACAAATATATAATCAACGAGAGAGATAGAGATGACTTTGATATATTACTAAAGAGAATTTGAATGAAATTTGAATGTCAATGCATTCTAGAAGACGATCAAATTCAAAATGTTCCAAAAATCTGAATTGAAGAAAAAAACGTAGGGGAGACTAAAATTCAACCAAAGTACACCATGAAAATATTCATTTCACAACGTAGCGGTGGGTGCGGCTAAGTGATTAGAATACTCCTATCACAGGAAGGATTGTTGACCTTGGCAAAAGCTTTGAGATACTGGAATTCTATAATTGACACTAGTTCCATACTTTCAAACCAAAAAAAAAACTAACTTTAAAACCAAAGGAAAAAAAAAAACTTTCAAATCGAGCATGCGGAGTTTTAAGTCGTCTCCTTCTCTTAAATGTGGTGAATCCATTTCTATTTATAGATTTCCAGAAGGTGCATTTTGGGCAATTGAATTTAAAATAAGAACAATTTGTGAGACTCTACAAAAATGATATTTTCTAGAACTTAGTGTATTAATAGTTTCGAAATCTAATAGTTTTGTGCCTATTTGTTCTATGTGGTTGATTAGCTCATTTTGCCTATTTATGCTTAAGAACTTTGATCATCTGATTCCTCAAATTATCTCACTGAATAAGCCTATCAACTATAGTTGAGTAATAAATTTAGTTCCATTTTGACTCAGATCAAGAGTTTCATATTATGATTGGGTTTATCTAATCCACATGCTAGTTTCAACAATAAGTTGATTGAAATGTGATTTCGGTACCATTGATTCTTGAAATTTCTAAGTTCGTATCAACACCAAATGGATCCAACGTCATTTAGAAGGGATAGAGATAGGTAGCTATTTATAAAAAGCCATGTTATGTATGGCTGATATACCTGATAAGGAATAGATGTTGGAGCGGAGTAGAGCGAACCAGCGGAACAGAGCAAGGGAGTGGAGCCAGGGAGCGAAGCTAGTGAGCGTAGTGGAGCTCGCGAGTAGAGTGAAGCAGAACCAATTGTCCAATCGGGGGAGTTTCGTTATGAGTTTCGTTACAATTCCCCCGCGGTATGGTAAATGGGTAGATTTATAATTACATATTGTACATCAGGACTATATATATGCGTGTGTGAGTGTGTGTGTATTGTAACCCTAAGGGGTATTATGTACTCTTTTCTGAAATTGAAAGATAGTCGCTGCTCTATTCACGAGGACGTAGACATCTTTGTCGAACCTCGGTAAATCTTTAGGATTTCTTCTGGATTTGTGTTGATTCTCGTTTCTTTGCCCAAAAATTTATCAATAAGTGGTATAAGAGCGAGGTTCTAGGGCAGAAGAGAAATTTAGGCACAGGAAGGACGAAGAAATTGGTAGCGGCGTTCGGTGTGGGCTTCTTCCGCGCAACAGGACAGAGAGATTTGCTGAACAGTTTGGCCTAGGCAAGGGTTCTGCGACCAAGAAATATGCAAGCAGGCGCAACAGTTGAACGGAACAGGCATAATAGGGGTCGATTTGCACGACAGTATCCATGACACTCTGCGAGCAGGCGCGAGTTTGCACGACGGTTTGGGCAGATTAGCTTCCTATGAGAATCGCGGCAGGCCTGTTGCAGATTTACGGGAAGAGGTGGTTTGTGGCAGTTTCTCAGAGGAGATCAGGAGGAGTTCCTTCGACCCGACGAAGTTCGAGCATGCCTCGGGAGCTCGCAAATCGTGGGAGCAAGAATTTGTGAATCGCGGCACACGGGCGCGACTAGTCAACACCTCGAGCTATTCTTCGCAACCGAGGCTGACGGGGTCGCGGGAAGCAGTTCGGCGAGCCCCACAAAGGATTTTGTAAGAAGGAATTTGGGCGAGCAAATCAGCAACTGAAGAAGTGGAATTTGCAAAAAAGTTCGCGGCATGAGTAATTTCAGATTGTAATGTCTGGTACAAAATTCGAAGTGGTAAAGTTTGGTGGAGCTGGTAACTTTGGATTGTGGAAAACAAGAGTGAAAGATTTGTTAGCACAGCAAGGATTCTTGAAGACTTTGCGAACAACAAAACAAGATACCATGGAAGATGAAGATTGAGAAGAATTGCAACAATGAGCGGTGCCAACCATACATTTATGCCTAACAGATGAGGTTATGTATCACGTAATGAATCTAAAATCTCTATGGCATGTATAGAAGAAATTGGAAATTCATTTTATGTCCAAATCTCAGACGAATAAATTGTATTTGAAGCAAAAGAAGTATGGGTTGAAGATGCAAGAAGGCTCTGATCTGGCATAGCATGTGAATGTTTTCAATCAAATAATCACAAATTTATCACGGCTTGATGTGAGTATTGAGAATGAAGACCGAACAATGATCTTGTTGTGTTCATTGCCTTCTTCTTTAAACACTTGGTGACTACTCTTACATACGGGAAAAAAATATCAAAGTTGATGAGATTACTGCAGCATTGTTGGCTCACAACCAGCTGAAACAAAATGCAGGGGAAAACTCTTATGACAACAGTTTATATGTCAAGGGTAATCAGGATAGTAGAAGGAAGAAAAAGAAGGAGGCTTTTCGAAGGTGAAATTCCAGATCAAAGTCTAAAGGAAAAAAAGGACTCATTGCTACAAGTGCAAGAGCTGGGTAACATGAAGAGAGATTGTCCAATGCTCAAGAAGCATACTGAGGAGAAATGTGATGCATCATCCAAGTTTGTAAATTTGGTGCAGAGTGACAATTCATATTGCAGTGATGGTGATATCCTTTCAGTTTCATCAACTCAGTTAATGGATACATGTATTCTTGATTTAAGATGCTCTTATCACTTAACACCTAACAAGGAGTAGTTTACTTTATACATATTATCTAATTCTGGCTCAGTCCATTTAGGTGATGATAGACGTTACAATATTGTTGGCATTGGTGAAGTCAGAATTAAGATGTGTGATGACACTGTTGTAACATTATGTGATGTCAGACATACTTCAGATTTGAAAAATAATTTGATTTTCTTGGGCACTTTACATAGAAATAGTTTTATTCCTAAAGCGTATGAGAATAGGGAAACCATCATAATTTTTTAGGGTTCACTAACTGTGATGAAAATAAAGTTAACTGCAGATAATATCTACAAACTGTTGGGGAGTACAGCTGTAGGTGGAGTTCATTCTGTTGAGTCAGATGATGATAATATAAAGCTATGAGACATGTGTCATGGTCATCTTAGTGAACGCAAAAAATACATAAAAAAAATCTGTTGCATGGTGTTAAAAGCTGCAAGCTCAATTTTTGTAAGTTTTGTGTTCTTGGAAACAGACTAGAGTCAGTTTCATGACTGGAAAGCACAAAACTGAAGTGATTCTTGATTATGTCCATTTTGATATATGGGGCCCAACCATGTAATCGTCATTGTGAGGATATTTGTATTATGTTACATTTATTGATGATTTCTTTAGGAAAGTTTAGTTGTATTTCTTGAAGCAGAAATGTAAAATTTTCTCCAAATTCAAGCTGTGGAAAGCTGAGGTAGAGAACCAACTGACAGAATGATCAAGTACTTGAGATTTGATAATGACACAGAGTATTCACAGTTTCAAAAATTTTGTGAGAAGCATGAGATTCAGAGACATTTTTCAGTGCGTAAGACACCACAATAAAATGACATTACATAAAGGATGAACATGTACTTAACTTGAAGGGCAGGATGCTTGAGACTGAAAGCAGGGCTTCTTAAGAGTTTCTGGGCAGAGGCGGTGAATATGGCATGTTATCTCATTAATAGAGTACCTCGGGTATCATTGGGTGGCAAGGTTGCAGAAGAGGGACAGGTAACCTAGTTAACTTTGATAATTTACAAATTTTTGGTTGGTCTGCTAATGTGCATGTACCTAAAGATGACAAAACTTGATGAAAAATTCAAGAAGTGCATCTTTTTAGGCTATAAGAAAGCAGTGAAATGATACAAGTTTTGAGATCTGATTGTAAAGAAAATGGTGATCAGTAGTGATATCGTTTTTGATGAACAGTCTATGTTATAGTAGAATCAAGATAATGTGTCAGAAAATAGTTCCAGTTCAGATACAGTGCATATGGATTTAAAATAACATCCAAAAATAACTGAGAGAGTTGAAAGTTTAAATCTAACATCTGGTGATTCCAATACAGATGACGTGCAGAATTACATTCTAGCCAGAGACAGACAAAAACACACCAATATAAGATCTCATAGCATATTGGGTTATGAAGACTTGGTCTCTTGTGCACTTCTCATCAGCAGTGACGATCCATTCACCTTTCAAGGAGTTATCACCAGCTAGGAGAAAGTTGTTTAAAAAAGACATCCGTGTGTGTGTGTGTGTGTGTGTGTGTGTGTGTGTGTATTGTAACCCTAAGAGGTATTCTGTATTCTTTTTCGAAATTGAAAGAAAGTCGTTGCTCTGCTCCCGAAGACAGACATTTTTGCTGAGTCACATTAAATCTTTGTGTTTTCTTTTGGATTTGTGTCGATTCTCATTTCTTTGTCCTAAAATTTCTCAACAAGCCATATTTACATTGCTCTTTATTAAATTGATTATATATTTATACAAATGTGGTTATGTATAAACAACAATAAAAAGTAATAAAAAAAATGAAACAAATGAAATTACCCATAATAATAAAATATCGGGCATTTAAATACATACCGCCCAATTTCTACGCAGTTACATATCTAACAAGTAAATTTTAATTTTTTGCATTTATACCACTCAGATTTTTCATATCACATAAAAAATAACACAACTTTAACATTTAAGAAAAAATTAAAATATAAGTTCAAGCCTTTCATACGTAAATACATAGGAATTGAGTGATATATATATATATATNAAGAAAAAAAAATATATATATATATATATATATATATATATATATATATATATATAAAATTTCCCGAAAATATATAAGATGATACTAATGGTTATAGACTGCTACTATAAATATAATATATATGGTTTAATTTTAATATGGCAATAAAAAATTTAAATAACTCCAACATACCCCCCAGAAACTCATGTGCGGCTGGAAGATCTGTCTATCAAAGAACAAAAATGCAATCAATAGAGAAGAAAAAGTAAAGGGCAAGTTAAGAGTACAAGAGAAGGAAATTAACTTTCATTTCAACAAGCAACCAAGTGCAACTATATCATCTCAGTGATAGTAGAGCACATTATCCATTTTGTTTTTCTGGAACAAAGAGAAATAATACTCTGTTTTTTAAATAGTCGCCAAGAACATGTAGAAATAAGCGGTAGATTTTTTATCTACTGGATTGCTAACACTACTAGCATAATAACTTGCACACAAGCTAAAGGAAGTGTGCTCCAAAGATCATTTAAAATATAAAGAACAACCCAATGAACTTTGGCAATAGAAGAAGATAATATACTGACAATATGAACAATAAAGGCAATATAGTATTGGTGAAATGAACCAAGCTTGGCATGCCATACGAAGGAGCACATTAAGATTTTGAGTTTATGTGGTGTATTAATAGTAAAAAAATAACAACTACATACTTAGATTATGCAGGAAGATAACCTTCACGGCAAAGAACCAATAAAATATTGAAGAAATAATGTAAAAGACTTTTAAAGTATTTCATTTTGAACTAAAAATCTAATTCATACTATAGTTTGAAGCATGAACACCTCAAAACAGGTGTCATAAATGAATCAGACACGGCCGCCACTGACATGAATGCATGTCAGACATGCTATTACTCATGTCAGAACGGTTCGTTGAATTCATTAAGGTTGGGACATTACACCGGCACAGAAGCTTAAATTTGAGGAGTATCTCAATAGAAACCAAAGAGAACACAAAATCAAAGCTATGACTTTCTTAAGCAGTCCTCATAGAATTGATCGAAGCAAGCAACAAGCAAGCTGGCGTAGAGCATCACTAATCGAAGCAAGGGAGTTGTCGAGCAGCCTTGGCTGAAGTGAGGGAGTCTTTGACGCTATTCAGAGCATCGTCGATGAGATCCAGAGTTTTAACGTGATCTAGAGTACCATCCAGAACTTTGACGCAATCTAGAGGATATTCCATAGCTTTGATGTGATCTAGAGCTCTTCATCATAGCGTTCATGTTTAGCAACCGAGCGGTTTGACTTTTTTCTCGGTATTTGTTTTGTTTCTATTTTATTTTTATTATTTCTTTTTTTTATTTTTGTGCTTTTGTGCATTTTTATTAGAAGGTATTGGCTTTATGCATTTTTGCATTTGATGTTCATTTTCATCTACTTATTTGTTCTTTTTTTTTTTAATGAAATTATCATGTAAGTTATATAGAAAGATAAAATTTAGATTTTAGATATATAAAAAAATTATCATCTCTGCTGAAAGCAAATTACTAAAATGCTTGATGGGTAATAAGCATATAATCAAGTTGTATCTTTAGTGGCTAACTAGCAATACCTAATTTTTCAAGGGAAATTTACATACGGAGCACACAACTTTTATGTATTTACATATCTCACGCTTAAGCTTTCATATTTACATACACAACACAATGGTGTTTTCAAACTATGCCTGAAAAGGTGACTTTCACTTTTAAAAAGGGATAATAGTACTATTTTTTATGTGATATTAAATTGAGTGCTAAGTGTGTAAATATGAAAGTTTAGGTGTCAGATATGTAAATAAAAAAGAATTGTGTTATTGATGTAAATGCCCCATTTTTTAATTCATATTTTTAATTTATCAAACATTTACGTTACTATCAAAAATTACATGACTTCTAAAGCACATACGTGGGTTCATTCTTATCTAGAAATAATGTAAGAATAAAATTTTCTGAGTTTTATTAAACCTATATAGTGTCCAAACTTTGAAGTTATAAGTTTTTTATCTTTCACTAAACTACTTTAGATTCAATGCTTTACTCTAATGATATGTCTAAACCTTACATATAAGGCTTTTCAGCTGTAGTTTCTCAATTTTTTAACTGCAGTTGTGCTGACACAGGAAGCTGCTGCGGGGAAGCTGGTTGCATGTTTGTTGCAGTTGTGTGAAAATAGTTGTGAGACAACTATTTCTAGAAAAATGATCATTTTACTCCAGTTTAGTAAAGCTGTTTAAAACAGAACTATTACAACCACATATTTTATACTTCAAAAGTATAAATTCATTTCAAATTAGAACAAATGTATATATATACGAACCATTTAACAGTGAGTACCCAAAGTGCTAAAGAAAAAGAAAGAAACTAATAAAATTACAAGTAAAGTAATAATGATATTTTTTTAATATGAAGACGATGTATGTCTCATCCTAAACTGTCTTCTAATAATGTTATCAATTAATGATCACTTTCAGTAGTAGAATCAATCTGACTGTCAGCTCATCGAAAGAAGTCACACTTTTCTGCAAAGCTCCACAGACATCTGTAAAAGTGTCGACTGTAGCTATGGAGCTAACATGATCTTACAAAGGAAGTCTCTAATTCGCAGTGGCATAGCAATCTTCGTGACGTCCCTGAAAATCCAGAGTTCATCTTTCCTCAAAGCAGCAAAATAAGATCCATTAATCACCCATACATTCCATTCCAAGAAAAATTGTAGTTAATTCAACAAGAAATTTTAGCCACTGTAATAGACGCTAAACATAAACCAAAAGACACCGAAAATCCAACAAGCTATCGCACATCCAAATGAATCTAACCCCACTGTAATAGATACAAATAATTGAAAGCCAGAAAAATCCAATAAATCCAACAAGCCGATGTGCATACAAAAACCAAAACATATTTTTCACGGTTGTGAAGAGAATAGAAGATAAACATACGTGTGAAGAGAAGAGGAGGAAGAGAGGAAGAGTAATCAGGCAACCAAAGAAGAGGGGGAAGAGGAGGGAGAAGACCAGAGATGAGCAAACGACACCCTCAATGGGGGAAAAAAAATGAGTACATAAAACGTAAGTAGTCTGTAACCTGCAAATAGGTTACATTGAGGATATTTGGAGGTTATAACCACGTTATAGCCCTTGTAACCTACCTATATATTAAAACAGAAGCGCGAAACTTACTAGAAGGTACAAGTAAGTTACAGGGAGGTTACATGGGCTATAATGTGGTTATAACCTCCAAAAATCCTCCCTGTAACATATTTTCATGTTACAGACGTACGCAGCTTTGCGTACGTCTCATGTACGCAATTTTTTTCCAGGGGAGAACTTTTTGCAAGAGTTAGGGCGAGAGAGGATCGACGCAGAAAGGTCGAAAGGTACGGACAAAAATCCCATCACAGGGTAAAACCCGCGGAACTGTTTTTACGGATTTTCGCCTCTGCTCCCCGGAGCGATTATTGCGTGCGGACACCGCATGCATCTCTGCATGCGGTGTTCGATCTTGGTCGTAGATCACGGTGATCTACAGTCAGGATTATTTCCGTTTTAAAAAAAAATAATAAAAAATTTTAGGTGGGGCCCACCGAAATACATCAAGACCGTGAATCAGGTGATTTACGGTCCGGATCGGACACCGCACGTGCGGCCGATCCGTATGAAATAATTTTTCCTGCTCGCGAGGCCTCCCCTCAAAAAAAGAACGAAAACAGCGGCCGTTAATTTGAGAATGCGTTGTGCCACCGTTGCCTTCTAGCAAACGTCGAAAGAACGCTGGCCTAACGTTTGGCTGGCCGACTTCTCCAAAAATTTTCGTTCCGGTGTTTCCTAGCGGTGTTTCGTTGGAAAATTTTCAAAATCCAATCAACCGCTGGTATAAATCTGGCGGCTGTGGCTACATATTTAAAGATCGTCGGAGATAAAAGAAAAAGACGACTAAGAAGGAAGACGAGCGGAAACAATTGGAAATGAGCAGCGTCTCCAAATAAAGAAACCTTTCATGGTTATTCCCACCACCTCTCCCTCATCCAACTCCACCGCCCCTCTCAATCTCACCAAACCCACCACTCCTCTCCCGGACTTCGACCTTTCCATGGCTGACGAGATCTTCTTCCACCGCCACCTCCTTCCCCTTCAACTCCTCCCCCACCGCCCCTCCAACGCTCCATCAAAACAGAAACAGAGCATAAATAAACCATGCCGAACAGCGGAGAACAAATTACAGCGACCAAACAATATCTTTGAAGGTGGAGCCTTTGCTTCCTCCAACGAAGAATAAATGAAGGAATGCAAGAAAGACGAAGCCTTTCTCCAAACAGTACATCAGGTTTAAAAAGCTCAATGTTAAAACACCATTTTTTAAAAATCTCAGTTTAAAAGAACTTTAAAAAAAGGAGAAAGCAGAGCCAAACCAAGCCTAAGATTCAAGGATAGTGTCTTAAATTCTAATATCATAATTTTGTTTTTCCTTGACTTTTTTTTCATATTAGGATGGTTTTGAGCTCTTTTCAGTCTTTAATGCTCCTGCCATTCTTCTATAGTTTTTATATAAAATCTCTTTTAGAAGTTGGCTTAAACCTTTTACCATAATGTTCAACTTGGTAATTTCACAAACTTGAGCAATTACTAGGTTGAACACGTGTTGCTTACATACATCAAGCTAAATTGATAATCTAAGATGTGGTCGTGAGATTATTTACAGATAATTTCTTCAAACATGTTCATCCATGCAGTATTATATATATATTTTCCATATATATGTTCATAATTTCTGCAATTTATTAATAGGATAATGGCTTCTACAAGTGCCTCTAATTTGATTGGTAACAATCTAATAAAGAACGATATAATATTTATAGACATGTGTCACCAAACTAAAGAAAAAGAAATTAATTGGAGAGGAAGACAATGCATAATTTTAGTGTTAGTTTTGTCGAGAAATTTTCTAGGGAACATATTCTTTTGTTAGTACACGCTTCAGCAATCTGAAGTTGGTATTTGAGCATAACTTAAAATAACTTCGACACAAATTCCAGAAGTGCAAAAGTTGGATGTTAATGTAGAGCAGAGAAATAAGAATATAGCGTTTAAGAAGGTTCAACTTTTTTCTGGGCAAAGTGGTTCGAATCTGTTGTGCAGCTCTCAATCATGTGTGCATTTATTTAGATCATAAAGTAATGATTGTGATCATAAGACAAAAAAAAAAATATTTGGCAATAATTTTGTTGAAAGAAAATTTAATTTGCAAGATAGAGATCATATGCATGAAAAAATTACTTGAATATTTTATTCAGCAAGCCTTTCATCTCATTTGGCAAGAAATCCATATAATTATATCGTGTAATCATATATAGCCAACCAATAACGCAATCATCAAATATGTTCCTTTATGTTATAATATGTTAAGAATAATCTTGCTTCAAAAAGATAGCACTAGTTGAGAGAATGTTTGAGCCTATGAAAGAAACTTGGACTGATGAAGAGGTTACCATAGTTTATGATGGAACACTAGTTAAGAGAATGTTTGAGCCTATAAAGGAGACTTGGGCTGAGAAAGAAGTTAACCATAGTTTGTGATGGCTGGACAAATCCATAAAGAATATCTCTCATTAATTTCATGGGCATTACATAATCTAAATTAATGTTTTAACAAACTATCAACTATAATATGACATATAAATATAAGTTTTACATTGCCAATGAAATTAAATAAGTAATTGTGGGCATAAATTTAGATGAAGTGATTTAAGTAATCGTTGATAATGCACTTGTGTGCAGAGCTGCAATGAGTGTTGATTGAGGCTCAATGACCTCATAACTTTTGAATTTCTTGTGTTGTTCATGCATTGAACTTAACATTGAACATTATATGAGCTCCAAATAAGATAGAATAAAATGAGATCATTTATGGGCAATGAAGCTGAATAATTGACATTACAAGAGATGTCAATTTTATATAAAAAAAATTAACTATGAATTATTCAATAAGATTGCTAATATTCATTGAGTTTATAAAGCTAAAAATGTTGGATTTTGCAGAGACTTGTTTACGTCAAGTATAGTCATGTTAGAAAATTTAAAAAAATAAAATAAGGGCTGCAAACAATAATAATCAGTCATAAGTGGAGCATGTAATGTGAAGTTATAAACATGGCAAAATTTATGAAGAAAAAAATATTAGATGATATGTGGTGAGACAAAATTAAATAAATTATTACTTTTACAAAATGTGTATATTTTATGCTGAAGTTGGCTGATACAGTTAAATCTTGTCTCCATCTTGTCTATGATATGTTATGTTATATGATAAAAAAGTTTATAGGTATTATACATTGACACAAGGAAAAAATAGACAATCAAAACTCCACTTTTTTATAAAGTTGTATAATAAAAATAATTCAACTTCATTGTTTAACTTACTCTCTCAACCCAAAGTATGATTTGATTTGATGATTATTCTTTGTTAATCCTAATTTAGATTAATGTTATTACATATAAGTGCATTTTTTTATTAGATATTACAGACATGCTTGGTTATGTGAAGCTCCAAATTATATAGCTCCACATACATATATGAAGATATCAATTGAGAGAAATAAATGTTTAAACAAAATTTTATCAACTATTGAAAAAAAAAATTATTAATTTAGAGTTTGCTAGTTTCTTTGGATTCAACGGTGTTTTCATTAACCATGCCTTTATAGCTTTTAGAGTTATTATGAATGTAAAGGCATGGAGGATGATTTATAGAGCAAATTCCCCACGACTGAAAAGTTTAGTATTCAAGTTTTTGGCCCAACCGTCTTCTTGTTGTGAAAGTAACTAAATCACATACTCTTTTATCAATTCACTTAAGCTGAACAAAATCACTCGGTGAGGTGAATTTGGTATTTTTTTTCCGTACTAATCTCCATCTTCTATGTAGGAGCCCAAAATATTCTCAATGAGACATAAGATTAAAGTTTGTGGAGATGTTATAGACACAAGGGATGATATTGGAATTGTTTAAGTTACTAATCTTTCTCCTGGTGAATCACACTCAAAAACGATATTTTTCATTGCTGAAGGTGAAGGTGTCATTGATGAGGGCAGCGCAGCTATCACTAGTAATGGCAACACTATTGAACGCATTAATTCCAATTAGTGATGTTTGTGTTGTTCCATTTTATTTCATTTTATCATGTGTATGATATTGGCATTAAGTATTTTACTAATTTTTTTTGATATTTTGAATGCGATTTTGATATTGTCAAAAAAACTTTTATCATCATGAAGTTTTTTTAATGATCACATATTGCTTTATGATGTTTGCAACGAAAACTATATACTTATATTAATATATTATTTAATATAAAAAAACATTACCATGTCGCACTATGTCCTACTTTTTGCAATTATACAGCGTCGTATCATATCATTTCGTGTCCGAGCCCGTACTACATATATACTATAATACTATAATGTCATCAACATTATCAATTATAATAATCATTTTATTGACATATCAAAAAGGCGAAATATAGAGATAGAGCACTACAACAATAGCAAAATAAAATAATCACAATAAAGAACTTCTCATGCCAAATAAAACATAAAGTGTCGATTTAAGGCCATATAAATCTCTGCTTAAATTTGCAAACTTTGCCCAAGGTTTAAAGAAATAGTAAGAGAAGGAAATATATCAACCACTTGTTGAAGGCCATCATTAAAAAAAAAAAAAACATTTATTACATTCATATGAGAGATATATTATTCACAGACTAATGCAATAATAATATGAGTATGAGGAGAAATCATTTCTATAATATAAACAGAAGTTCCTTATAATTCATACCATATTGTAGAAGGAATCAATTAACAACCAATAATGCTTTATACTGCACAATAGATCCATCAAATTTAATTTTTAACATATAAATCCAATAGGAACTGATTTTACTTTTAGTATTAGTAGGACTTTCAATTCCCAAGTATACTTTTTTTATTATTAAGTGTAGAGAGTTTCTCAACCATAACCTACGACAAAAAGGAATTAAAACTTAACTAGTTAAAAGATAGAGACTTAACAATAAATATGAATAGAAATTGAAAATGATATAGAAGAATGAGAATAAGAAGAGCATGTAAACTTTAATAAATTTGTTGCCTTACCAATGCATTGAGAATGATGAGACAAGAAATCTAAGTCTTAGGAGGTGCTAGAGTGCGCACCAAAGGAGAGAAAATAATAGTAGTATTAGGAACTGAAGTAGTGTCATATCTAATAGAGTATTATCATTAAGGAAAAGATCATGCTATAAAAATCAAATTTAGACATATTGTAAGAATTAGATGGAATAGAAAAGATAGAATCATGCTAAAAAAAGTAAATATGATGAGTTACATATGGTTTCTAATAGGGTCAAAATAATAATATCCCTTCTGTCCCTTAACCATGAAAATATATAATAAAATAAGAAAATAAAGTGGCACATTTTATATATGCAATAATGACAAAATATGTACAATGAAAGACTTGCATGAAAGAAAATCAGGATCATAATCAGATTACCATGTAAAGTGCGATAATCCCCCGTTGTCAAATGATGGAATTCTATTAATGAAATTAACAGTAATAAGAACTAATTTCCATTAAATTTTTCTAGAGTATGAGCAAATAAAAAGAAAGAAGAAGCAATTCAAAAAATATGTCTATGTTTTTATTTAACATGATTTTATTGAAGAATATCTCTGCAAAAAGTTTGATGATTATTCCATTACAAATAAGCAAGTGACAATTTACTAGAATCATATTTCCTTCCCAAGTTATATTTAAAATATTTTATGATAGTTGACTATTTCGTTTTAACAAGTTCAAAAAATGCATTTTAATTACTCCAAAATTCAAAATGATACTTGATAAGATAAATTCATTAATAACGGGGGCAATCAAAAAAGAAAATGACATAGCATCGAGAACCTACTTTGTAGAAATTGGAGAAGGCACCTATACATCATAATTAGCAAATCAAGTGGTTGAATAAAAGAAGAGATAATTCTGTAAAACAATGCAGAAAATCTTGTCAATTTGTAATTACCTCAATAAAAAATATCAAGACTTCATTCTCTATAGAAATTAAATATTTCAAACAAAGAGATAAAGTGCAACTGAAATAAGAATACCATAAATAAAAACTAGGCAAAGGACTTGAATGGAAGGAAGACAAATAGACTATAATATTTTATAGCTGTAGTTTATCCAAAAAAAGTAACCAACTTGCCTAAGGCCGATCTCAATTAACTTTTCCCTGCAGACCCTACACATAAAAAGAAATGGATAAAAATGAGAAGGTGCAACTAAAATCACACAATTGACCAAGAAAGACAAGATTTAATATAAAATGTGGAATAAATATGTATTAAGATGTGATAGTAGAACTAACCCCTACCAAGGGCAAACGAGTGTCTTCAACCATCATGATAGCATAGGGATTGTAAGGATAAAAAAATAATAATAATAATTACGAAGAAAATATATGTTCAAAATTATTTGAGTCTGGAACACAAAGAGTTAAACATGAAGAACTTGGGGGGCTAACAAAAGCAGGAATAAGGCATGATTTTTTGGCAAGGAGCTTTCCAAATTGATCAAAAAAGGAATCGTATTGAAATTTTTCAAGATAATGATTGCTGACCGATGACTAATGATCATTAACATAGTTATCTTGACTGCTTCTATACCTTCTGATATGCCTTCTAAATGGATGAGATCTCTTTAATGACTTTCACCTTTAAATCTATGTCAACTACCACCACCTCCGCTTCCATCATTATCAATTTGAGAATGAGAAGAGAATCATCATCCACTATATGAACATTCATGAGTCCAATGTTCTAGGTATCCATAGTAAAAACAATCAGACTAACCATCATGATAACATATAATTCACCCATACTTCTTTAACTTCCTTGCAGCATGAAAAGATGGATTTTGCTCCCATTAATCCCTGCCAGATACGATAAATCCAAAATTGTATGCATAACATTCTGTAGGCATTATCCCAGAGAAACGCTTCAGGTCCAGCTGAGCGAAAATGCTGGACCAAATATCATATATGTTTATTTGGATGTCCTGTTAAGCTTTATTTCGGCACATATCACTCCAACTTAAAAGATATCCAAAGAAATGGAATATTGCTGTAGGAAATTATTGCATGAAGAAAGGAAATATGCATAGTGCATGAAGAGATGAAGGGGCAACTTCTTTATTAAGCCTCGTGGAATTTCTGCTCATTGGTTTAAGATATTTTAGACTAAACGTTATAAGTGTTTTCCTCAATCCCAAATCTAATGAAATCTTCTTTCGAATTTCAAATATTAAATTATTCATTTTATTTAGATAGAAATTATCGCCATTTAATCATACGGGGCACGCAATTGATATCAATACCATTGACAAAATCTATTCTTTGAAAATTTCTCCCATGATAATGTATAGCAATAATTCAAATTTGATCTGAATTTCTGTTCATGTGGCTTTGAGGCCTTTTTATGATTTTTTTTGCTTAAGATATGTTTGATGTGGATGTGTGGTGGCTATATGCCATGTAGTGGCAAGGTGAAGAAAAACAAATACCCCTAGAGTTTTGTATCAGCAATGAGGTAAATTCCGTAAATGTTTCTTTTATTATAAGCGGTTAATTTACACATTATGGGATTGAATGGAAATCGTTTATCTAATTTGCATCATCGCCATCAAAATCGTCAATACCTATTGTTGAGGTTTTGTCTCTGATCCGAGCTTGGAAACTATATAACAGGGCAGATAGCTAACACTAAAAGCTTTTCACGACTGATAACAAGGACAAACTGCACGAGAATATAGAAACTCAAAGAATTAAATTATAAATTATAGTGTTGCACAACATTCAAATCCTTGCAAATAACAAGACAAAACAAGAACTTCAATTTATAATGCCACTGTTTTTCTGTAATGTAGGAGATAATATGCAAAAACACAAGAAAGTTTAAACCATATATATAGCATGCCTAGACCAAGATTTTGGTGTTACAGAGATGTTCAGAAAATAGAAGATATTATGTGAGAAATGCTTTTGGCGGTTTTCCATGCTTAAATAAAATGCAATGCGATATTAACAATTGAATGATCTTGCAATTGGTTCCAAGAATACCTCATGCTTGTAGATGTTAGTATTAGTTAGATTACTTGCTTTAATTTATCAGAACAGAAATATTTAAGGATCGACCTCTGTTTGCATCCCTGCAGCCCTCAATTAAATAGTTCCAACTAAATAGTGTTCACAATATGAAGGTGTGCAGCATCGCACATGCCAATTATTTGATACCAATCATAAAGTTTCATTCTGTCATACTTCAGCAAGAAATTAAAAGAGAATGATTCAGTTAATAAACACGGATAGCCTTCAGTTAGTATCTATTTGATGTAAGAGAATCTGTATCAGTCCTGAATTGAAAATAGATATATACTAGGATTTCATCAATTAGTATCGATTTAAATTGGCTTCCAGGTCTTCTGCGGCTTTGGCAACTCTGTTGCCATGCTTTTTGCTTCAAGCTGAATTCAATATATACATAACTCAATGTCATAGCTTCATCATTATTGTGTCTTGTCTCTTCCACATTGTATGGCAACCCTTTCTAAGTTCGCTCCTTTAATTATGGTTTCTACAATCAGGAATTCATGATCTGCCTTCAGCAAGTGCATTCCTCTTTCCTGCATAGCCATGATTTCTGAAATAGAATATTTGTTGATGCATAAGACTGACACATCAGAAGATTGAAATGGATGAGAGATGGAAAGCTTGTGCCTCAATGATGCATGTTACACCAATTCAGCAGATATCTCAATCAATCAGCTTCTGCCATCACTAGCTGGTTATACTACTCAGCCAAGTTATGAGCCGCTGCTACAACGAGCTTATGTATTGCCACCTCAGCCACCATATGGCTATCCTCCTCTCACCGCATAGTCCGGTAACTCGTTATCCTCCAGTAGGAGCCTAGCCACCAGCTGATTACCCTGGCTATATTATCCGGTATTCAGTCTACCCACTGCCACATTGTTCTGCATCATGCTTTTGAGATTGATGAGTTAGTAGACTATGATGATTCACCTTACATGGATGCTTTATTGATTCTCTCTCCCATTTCAGAGGTACTAGCAGATGTTCACAAAAACAATTACTACAAAGACTCCGTGAACAATTTAGGTGTGTCATTTCATTATGTCATGTTGGATTTATTTGACAGTAAATCTATTTGCTTCCCCAGTATCACTAATATTTAGTTTGCAGAAAATCTGTATTATCATCACCATGGTTGGAATTTGGAAAGTTCTGAAGTTGTAAAAGACATGGTATTATTGACATATTCTCTCCATTTAATTTTGAGATGAAAGTAGATATTGAAAAAGAAATTGATTACAATACAATGAACCAACCAAGCAACGCTTCCTATCGTCCTTTCGCTTTAATTATCAAATCAAAGTCTTCATAATCAATTGAACTACACAAAGAACTGCGGCGTGCATATTAAAAGATCAATGAAGGAAGAAAAATCAGTTTGTTAAGGTCGGGATGGTAAAATATGTATCAATACTCAGTAGAAATTTGGGTAGCTTAATAAGAAACATAGTGGCATGTCCACCGCCTTTGAATTTAGAAATGAACAAAAACATGAAAAAAAGAAATTTGATTATCATAAGAATTTGCAAGAATAACATTGCATTTCTTTGTTGCAAAGAGTCTTGATACAAGAGAATTGGAGAACATAATTTAATCTCCTAAATCATTCAGGAGTATGGCTACCTACATACCATTCCATATTTACAATTGTCAACAGCTACATGCATCCCAAAACTGGAAATCTGAGATAAATAAGGCTAGCTGTGGGATTGCATCAGCTTCATCAATTTCTTTAGATTTCTGGAGATCAACAAGCATAACTGCAATGACAGAAGGCATGACCTCAATAATGGTAGAGCATCCAGCTAACCAAAGTAGAGGCAGCAGCTTCTAGCAATTTCCATAATTTAGAATCCTTCAAAGGTCACCGAATATGTGTTCTACCAAGAGAGAAGGCTCCAATCTGGCTCACAGTGTTCTGCACTCAAAATTAGTGTTACTTCACAGCAGACTTCCTTGGTTGACAAGTCATAATAGGAAACACGAAAACAAAAAAAAAAGATTACTAACAAAATATAGAATAGAAGTCATCAAAGGTTATAGAAGATATCTGTATAATGGATTTGCGGAGCTTAAATACATTTAAGATCGCCAAGGCCAAGAATATTAGTATCACAACAAAGTATTTAATTTAGGTTTGAAAATCAAAAACCTGATATTTAGGTGATGGAAACACATTCCAAAATCTTAGCGTCTCATCTCCAGCACCGGTGACAATTGTCTGCAAAAGCAAACTTTCAAGTACCGAACAAAGAGTGTCACAAGCAATTTGTCATACAAAAAATTACATAAGAAAATTAGTTTAACCTGTCCGTCTGGTGATATTGCCAGATATAACACTCTAAATGTATGACCAGTAAGGGCGGCAACCTGAAAACAGATGTATGTGAATGAGAAACAAAAAATTTTAAAACTCAGACAATAATTCACCATAGCTTGCATAGATTTTCTGTACCTTTGACATGGCTGGGTACCGCCAAATTATTATTTGATTCTGGGAATATCCATGAGTGCTCACGATTTCATTGACATTTTTTGACCATACAAGATTACATACCTGTATAAAAGGTGATCCTTTAGAAGTTTCAAAAGCACCTATTTTTTTACTTTCATAAGAAGTAAATTTCAAGAATTTGTCTTCTAAAATAGGCTTTAAGACACTCAATACCTAAAACTACTTCATGAAAAAAGAAAAAGGAAGAATAGACCTCGTTAATCAGAAATTTCTACCCAAAAATATAACTGGGAGGATGTGAAACAATGACAGGCAGAAGGTCCTGAATTGAATTTAAAACTAAAATCCAACGAAACTATGATGCTATGTGGTAAAAGGTTCGCAAAGCAAGGAATTAACATCCCAGGTATGAAGAAAGCCCAAAATATGAGGTTGTTCTCAACTAGCCATGAGACCTGAGGAACTAACGAAGATGTCAAATGAATGTATCAAAGGTAGCAAGGACAAGGAGATCTCTCTCCCAATAATGATGTCATTCACATTGAAAAGTGAGAATAAAGCCCCTTAGAACTTATCTGCTAGAGAAGAGATCAACGTTAATCTTCCTTTAATAGGAATCACATGGATCTACACACCATCATCTAGGCAATGTTTGGTAGCAAGTATTCCAAGTGTAATGCAAATGAAATGGATGACTTCTAAAATTTCAGATGTTTGTACTGATAAAAATAAATAGTGTAAAGTTTCAATATATTTGAAATTCTATATCTAGTTCGTTTTCAATACTATTGGAATTCAACCAATTTGGCTGAATTTTGAATACCCAAACTAAGCGAAGCATGATTCCCCACCGCCTTTGATGGTGGCCATCAGCTGCCACCGTCGTCAGCAGCCCCTTCTGCGGCCCCCGCACTCGGTAGTCATCTACAGATATCATCAACCGCCAACCACAACCACCCCCCACCATCACTAAAGTACTTGAAATACTATGCGAAAAAACTAAACATACATAAAAACTCCTAAATTTCTTTAAAAATAACCAAACATCACAAAAGTATTAGAAATACATAATTTTACGTTAAATTTTATTTAGAATGCTTCAGAATTTTAAATACTTGCAAATAAATAGCCTCTACTGGTCATGCTGTTCTTTCAAGCAAATAATGATGCCTACCCATTTTTCCCATTATAAGAATAGTAAAGAAAAAAAAAATATCGCATCATGCATAAGCACAGCCTTAATATTTCTCTCTCAAAACCACAAATTTTTATACACCTGATCTAAAACCATTTTGAAAAGCAAAGTGTTTTTTATGTGGTTTTACCAACGAAGCCATTATGACAATTTAAATCCGCATCCAATTACCTAAGAACAATCAGGATGCTCTTACGGGGAAGAGGCAACTATCTTCAAGCTGCATTGATACTTTGGATAGGTTCTTCTCTACAAACAAAAAATCGGTTCACTGGAATGATACAACAAAAAAATTTCATTCTTTATTTTGACCAAAATCCTGATACGGTTATTCCAAGGCAATCTCAGCATCAACTCTCTACATACCCAATTTTTGTTCTTGCAACCCAATCCTTCCAATAGGATGTGTCCTTATAAAAGGAAACGAAGATGACAAAGATGATGCTCATCTGGATCCTATATCGTGTCGCATCAAGTGTCAGGGGATGCAAACTGCCCCCCAAGGAAACAAAGGGCAAAATGATATTTCAGGAGAGACAAAACTAATATTTCAGAATGGGCGAAAGTCCAAATTATCCTCACAAATAAGTAAAAAGGGGGGAGGGGCGGCGGCAACACTTCTCCTTTTTCACTATCATTCATATGACATATACTTCTATAATGCTTTTGCTACATGTCAAGCTTAATCAACTCATCTTCTCTGAAGATCTGACACAAGAATGCTAAACTAATAGTGGATGAATTGTTTGACATCTTTCAACATCTTCCACTGGGGCCTTATTATTATCATTATTATTATATAGAGTTGTGGCAATCAAAAATAAAAAGCTTAAGCTAGAAAAATGAAAAACACTCGAAAAATTGAATATTCAATTTGGAAATCAGTTTTGACTTTAAGTATAGTTTCATTTTAAATTTACACACTTCTCCTTTTTCACTATCATTCATATAACATATACTTCTATAATGCTTTTGCTACATGTCAAGCTTAATCAACTCATCTTCTATGAAGATCTCACACAAGAATGCTAAACTAATAGTGGATGAATTGTTTGACGTCTTTCAACATTTTCCACTGGGGCCTTATTATTATCATTATTATTATATAGAGTTGTGGCAATCAAAATTAAAAAGCTTAAGCTAGAAAAATAAAAAACACTAAAAAAATTGAATATTCAATTTGGAAATCAGTTTTGACTTTAAGTATATTTTCATTTTAAATTTACACAAATTGATTGGTTTGATTTTCCTTAACTTTAGGTGCTTGTGAAAAAATTGAATTATAAACATATATAGCATCGTAGTAAGTTTGGCTCATTTCCAATGAGTTGCTCAGATGAGGTTTTCCAAGAAAAGCTCTTTTCTGAACCTTTTCTTCTTGGCAAAGTAAATCTTTCTTTGGTCGATAGGCAAATATTAAGAGTACACGATATTATGACATTAAAATTATAACATCAAGTTTTTTTCTGCCTTTAAAGAAGAAAAAAATGCGAATCCTCGGAGAAGGTACATGACATCAAGATCTTGGAATCATTTATTGCATTACCTATTATTTACATATACTCGTCCAATTCACAATAAAAATAGACTTATTCTTTGGATCATCATTGTTGTCTTAAATGTTATTATGTGGAGCCTGATTGTGATAATCCATTGTTTACTCAGAGCCTTCAATTCACCGTTCAAGCTTGATGGTGAGTTTGTCGCGCAGAGAGGGAGGGTACAACGGGTGTCCCTTCTGCATTGGATTCTGGGGTGCTGCCTCCGAATTTCTTTTTTTCAATATGTCGAGCCTTGGTGACCAGAATGCAGCCCCACCATGCCCAGCATAAGTTTAGAACCCGAGAGCATGACACTGCAACTTCCGAATGTTAGCGAACTAAAGCCCATTAGAGTGTCGCAACACCAATATCGTTATGCCCCAACTTCTGTAATCGAATTTGAGTAGTTCACAACTTAAAGTTCCGGTTCGGCTGATTGGATGCGTGTGGATTTCAATTTTCTCATTTAAAGGAGAGAAGAGGAGTATCCCAGAGTTTCCAAAGTTTAAAAAGGTTTGGGTGTATTATAATTTATATAATTCTTCTTATTTTCTTCATAATGGATTTCTTGATGTGATTTAGCTCCGTAAGTTTTTCCCGTTTTTGAGTTTTTCCACCTTAAATCTTTTGTTTTCTATATTTTTTTTTATTCTGTGCAATTTTGTTCAAAATTTTTACTTCTGCCTTTAGAATTTGTTTCCGTAATACACATCTCTCACAATAATAAATCCAACCCTTTATGCATAGGAATACGATTTAATAATTTTAAGAAACACGAGCTTCTTTCTATTTAATCTTCAAACATTACCATCCTTCTAAATTTGAGAAAACCATAGAAATTTTTTTAGTTGGATTGATAAATTTGAAGATGGCTATGTTATTGAATTAACCTTGGTCATCATCTAATTGATTCCAAGATGGCTATGTTGTCGAAGAAAAATTAGGATTGTGCTCGGATATTTTGGCGATTTTGTGCATGCAATATCTCTCATTCAATGTGGGCAAGCATAATATATTACTTTAAAGAGTTGATTGCAAAGATTAGATGCAGGCATACAAACCTTCTCTTTTAAATGTCAATAATTTTTCACAAATTTAGTTCACATAATAGAACTTTAAACTTCAGTTTGAATACCATAAAATTTTATAACAAAATAGCCTCATTAGTCATTATGAATTGGTCTTTACGATCATACATAAGTTATCAAAAGAGGCCCTTCTACCTTACAAATTCATACAAATGATCATCAACTTATGACAAGTTTAAAAGTGAAACCATGCAATAAAAGATCCTTCCATTTTTATGATCCAAGTGTGCTCCCAAAGAGGTGGTGTGGTCCACTCCCCCCCTCTACTTACTTCTTGTAGAAGTTTAGGTTTCTTCCTCGAGTCCCAAAGAAGGGAAAAATACTGAGTTTTGCCTTATCATTGACGAGGAGGTCAAGGAATGAGAAGACCCCAAAGGGTTATTTCAAGGATCTTGTAAAGGTCATCAGATACTAAAAGAATTAATGATCGGGATATGAGGAGGTCAAGGAGCTTAACTTCAGGACCTTCCCATTTTAAAAGTCAATGAGGCATGCGATCAAGGGATATGCGACCGTATCTTGGATGGAAGAACATCATCATCAATTAGGCACACTTCCATAGAGATGGTACAATGGGCATCAAAGCCAGAAGGGAGATTTAGTAAAGGCTTCAATAGTTTCAGTGGCTATCTTTCATGATAAATGGATAATGCTAACTAGAGTTCCAATGGTATTTAGAAGAACAAATTATATCATATTAGTGTCATCCCCTGATATATAGATAATTTTGTTGGAGTGCGAGCTCTCACATTTTCAATAAACACGTGTTAAAACCATAATTTCTATCAAAAGCATCTATAAAAAATATTGTTTGCATAGAAATCATAAAAGAGAAATAGAAAAAAAATATATGTAAGGGCACTTTCAAAATCTGTTGTCGATGAACAAATTTCATTAACAACTACAATAAGCCTTCATCTCACTAAGTGTAGTATGCTACTTGATTCCTTTTTTTCCATTGCATCCTATTGAGTGTCATATTATCATTTAATTCTAATAAATTAAGACCAATTTTTATACGATATGCTCAAGTCTTTTTAGGTCTACCTCTGCCTTTCTTACATAAGTCGAATCTAAACATCTACTCTTGACCGGATCATCAGATGGTCAATGTTTAATGACCAAACTCTCTCTAATCTTGTCTGCCACTGGAGCTACATCAAACCTACACGAATATATTCATTTCACATTTTGTCTCTAAGTGTCAAGTCACTCATCCAACAAAGCATTCTCATCTCAACAACACTTAACTTTATTATATACTTCTCTTTGAAAGACCAACATTCTGCGCCATAGAGCATTTGCAACTCTCACCACCATCTTATAAAATTTTTCTTTCAGTCTAAGCGGTACTTTCCTTTCACACAATAGGCCCGATGCATTCCTCCACTTCAACCAACCAACTTGAATTCTACTAATAACATCCCATCGATATCACCATCACTTTGAACAATAGACCCAAAATATCTATATAATTCACCCATAGTTAGAACTCCGCCACTAAAGCTACTACTACTAAAATTACATTCCATGTATTCAACTTTAGTTCTATTCAAATGAAGGCCTTTAGACTCCAATGTAGACCTTCATAATTCAAGTTTTTCTTGAACTCTTTTTCTAGTCTATCTACAATAAGGATATCATCAATGAAAAGCATACAACAAGGTAGATCATCCTGTAAATGTCAAGTAAGAGCATCCATAACTAAAGCAGAAGATATGGGTTTAAAGCCAATCCTTGAAGTAATCCAGCTAAAATAGAAAAATACTTGGCCAATCCTCATGTCCGAACATAAGTATCAGCTCTAGTATACATATCTTTAATGCCCTGAATATAAGTCATATCAACACTTCTATTCTCCAGAACTCTTCAAAGAACTTCTCTTGGAATCATATCGTAAGTTTTTTCTAAATCAATAAAAATCATATGTAGATCCTCCTTACTCTCTCTATACTTCTTCATCAAACCTCTCAATAAATATATAGCTTTTATAATAAACCTACCCGACATAAATCCAAACTGATTATGAGTAATCTTTGTAACACGTTTTGACCTATGTTGAATTACCCTCCCCCATAATTTTAAAGCATGCCACATCAACTTAATTGCAATATAATTTGGACACTCTTGTGCTTCTCGTTTATTCTTAAAAATAGGGACCAAAAGGCCTCTTCCTCCACTCCTCAAGCATCCTTTTAGTTTTTAAAATAATATTAAAGAGTTTAGTAAGCCAAAAAACTCCCAAATACTTCCACACTTCAATTGCGATATCATCAGGTCCTATTAATTTTTCACCTATGGTTTTCTTTAAAGCCTCCTCAACTGTTTTTTTATTAAAAAAAAGTAAAAATAAAATATTTTATTATTATTAACGATATTAAGGTCACTATGGTCGATCTTATTTTCAAAAACTTCATTGAAAAGTTTATCAAAATAGTTTACCCACCTATGTTGAAAATCTTCCTCTAAAAAAAACACTTTTTTTATTTTCATCTTTAATATACTTGAGTTAAATCTTTACTTTTATTTTCTCTTTATTTGGTTAGTTTATACATATATTTTTGCCCTCTTTAGTATCTAATATATTATAAAAAAATAATTTTTAGCGTCGCAAATTGTCCTTTTAGACTCCCTACGAGCCACCTTATATTTTTTCTTCTCTATTCTTTCACATTTGAACCAATTTTTGTAACAACTTCTTGTATTTTATCTTTTCTTGCACATGATTATTCCACCACTACCTATTTTTATTTATAGAATTTTTTTTAGATTCTCCGAGTACAACTTTTGTCACTTGTTCGATAGTGTTTATTTCTTTATATCACATAGATCCCAAATCTTAAAATCTTGAAATTTGCCCTCTTTAGTATCTAATATATTATAAAAAAATAATTTTTAGCGTCGCAAATTGTCCTTTTAGACTCCCTACGAGCCACCTTATATTTTTTCTTCTCTATTCTTTCACATTTGAACCAATTTTTGTAACAACTTCTTGTATTTTATCTTTTCTTGCACATGATTATTCCACCACTACCTATTTTTATTTATAGAATTTTTTTTAGATTCTCCGAGTACAACTTTTGTCACTTGTTCGATAGTGTTTATTTCTTTATATCACATAGATCCCAAATCTTAAAATCTTGAAGTTTACTCTTAAGAATAATTTTATTTGTCTCTTAAGTACCCCATCTAATGTTATAGCAATGATTCTTAATATTATTTAGCTTGCAACTCTTCATCTTAAAATCCAAAACTAATAATTGATGTTGAGTACTTAAATTCTCACTTGGAATGACCGTCTACATTCTCGACGATCTCTTCTTCTTACAAGAAAATAATCGATATATTTTATTAGAATCATTCTTATAAGAAATAATATGCTCATCTTTCTTTTTAAATAAAGTATTAGTAATAACAAAATCATAAGCTAAAGTAAAATCTAATATAACTACCTTTCATTAATCACTCCAAGACTGTAGTCACCATAAATATTTCTAAGAACATCTACCACTCTACCAACATGTCCATTTAAATCTCCTCTAATAAAAAATATTTCTTCAAGAGATATCATTTATATTAATTCATTTAAGTCATTCCAATATTCTTCTTTTGAACCTATATCTAAACCTACTTGAGAAGCATAAGCACTTGTAACATTAAAAATCTTAGTATCAGCAACAATCTTAAAGGTTATATCTCTATCACCAAATCTATTAAGTTCAACATTAACTTTCAAACTCTTATCTATAAGTACACTTACACCATGTCTACTGCGACTCCTACCTGAATACTAAAGTTTAAAACCTAAGCTCAATCTACTTAGCATTTTCTCCAACCACTTTAGTTTCATGAAAACATAAGGTATTTATCTTTCTATAAATCATAATATCAACTAATTCTATTTATTTACCTGTAAGAGTATCTATGTTTCAAGATTCTATCTAAATATTAGTTTTATAGATCAACTTCTTTACCCACATTCGCCTGTAATATAAAAACTCTTGCTTATTTGACACTATACCAAAACACTGATGTAGCAGTTTTTGCACACTTTCCACTATATTCAGGTCATACAACATGTCACTTTTAGGTGACACCCTTGCATTTACACAATGATCTAATGGATTTCTATCATGATTTTCCGACATATTTTACGTTGGTTGTGGACTACCTAACGCAACCCTCCGCTTTATACATCCAGGGTTTTGAGATCCGGTAATAACAGTGTTAAACAAATTTCATTAATAGGACCATTAAAAGACAATCTTGTAAGAGATATAAATAGGTTTTTGAAAATGTACAACAATGTGAAGCAGAGTTAATAACTTAAGGATTAGAAAAAATTGCTTAAAAAATTTGTACGATTTCAATTAACACTTTCATGGCTTGATTAGAGTAAGGGATTTGAGAAAATATTTAAGGAAATTAAACTCCACATCCAAGTATCTCCCACTTGTTCATTAAATTTTAATGTACTATGAAGAGGGCATGGGCACGTTTGTGCAGCACTCCCTCCTAAAATTTATGAAATATTGGATCATCTAGACTGTAAACTAAAGGAACTTTTGAGCATACTTGTCATATTGAAGATGATTCTGTACGTATGTTCAAGAAACATGCTTGGATTGGGCCGATCATTGATAAACCTGTCATCTGAAAAATCCATTTACCACAACCCTTATTTTTCAAAATGATCATTGATCCTGAAAGCTTATTGCCTTGCAAGCCCACCTGTAATTTGGTGGCTACATCTTAAAAGCATATTTATTTCACATTGCACATTTATGTTCATGAATATCCACACATACGTCTTCTGCACTACAAGCCAATATTTCACATGATAAGTCTCATGAAAATTGATAGAATTGTTCCGAAAAATACTTTTATATTTATCATCCCAAAATTAAAAAAGAATATCACAATGAAATAACACCATATAAAATTCATATGCACATCAAAAGACATGAAAAAATATATAAATTAGAAAAGTTTACCACCTTACCAGATCGTCCTTTTAGTATCTTATAACTCAAATAAAATTGAGAATTCTCTATTGATTAAATATACTGAATACTCATATTGTCCACCTAAAAAGGCCTAGGTAGTCTACAATGCAACCTCATGTTTCACATTTATTCTTTCAAAATCTTGTTCGTACACTCGAGCATTACGCCTTATTATGGTTTTATTGGGCTAAACCCTCTCCATACATATGGTCCCAAACTAAATTCTTTGAATTCATTGTTACAATAGTGTTCTTTATTGTCTGATCACATAGACTTGAACATAAGGCCAAACTCATGGTCACCCAAGCTTTTAAACTCATGAAACAAACAATTGCTTCAAATATATTTTTTAGAAAATAAATTCATATTTCTTCAGCATATTCACTAATAAAAGTTCAATATATTGATCCCCGAAGACTATAGGGATAACCCCAAAAAATTAGTTTCTACAAGCTCCTGCTTTTCAGGCATGCGTTCTCTTCAAATTTGTGACACCAGCCTTCCACTATTTGCCAAAGAAGCAATCTTTAAAGAACCAGAATCCAAATACGTCAAATTTGATTGCAACATCCTCATTCTTTTCTCACTCGTGTGCCACTCATCCATGCCCCATTTTAGAGTAAACATTCTAATTCATAACTGTTGAGTGCAAGAAAATTTGTGGAGATAAAATGATAGATCAATTTATTAGCATTCCATGAAGATGTAACATACACACAAATTAAAAAAGTGTCAAAAGAGAAGAAATCAAAGATTTTAGGTACCTAAGAAAAAATACCAAGGGGCCTAACCCATTCAAAGTAATCTACTATATATTTCAAGATATGGAGTTTCACTCCTCTCGAAATAGAAAAGATGGGTTGAAGAATTTTGACCGAGTTACAAAAATCAGACAGCAGCCTCCGAGGAATAAATACAACCGTTAGTGGCAGTCGACGATAATATATGGTGGTCATCGGCTTCTTTCTCTCATCAGGTGTATGGACTTAGCTCTTAGCTTCCTCTTTTCTTCAGGCTGAAAATATAATTCTATTTATAAAATTTTGGGATACGAATTTTGATAAATTTAGTCAAAATCTTATAATACTCCATTGAATGATCCATGATTTCTTTGAATCATATATCATTATTTTAATATTTAAGTGTTTTAATGGCCTTAGAAATGAGTAACCTTGGACTCATTAAATTTTATTCATGGAAATCATTTGACATTTCAACAAAATGTTTTAAGGCTTTCAATCAAACTTCAAGTGTTTCATTTGAGCTCAAGAATGAATCAGTTTTAGTGTTTTTGATTTTATATTATCGAGATGTTCAGCTTGACTATAAATTTATTACAATCAAAGGTCGAATGATCTTGAATTTGAATCTGTGAGTTAGTTTATCTAATATGCATTAAAATTCATGTTTGATCATATAAATTTTCTGTGATACATCAATTTCGCTCCAACCCAATTTTTGGACATCAAA
>JXCR01122947.1:36585-48895 GCA_002079205.1 Phalaenopsis hybrid cultivar | reverse complement strand
GTGGATAAGAAGAATGAACCAAATTATTGCTCGTACCACCGGTTGCTTGGGCACACTATAGATAAGTGTTTCATCTTTAAAGACTGGCTCAAGAAGCACCTCAAGGAAGAGAATATAACAATCCCGAAGGAGTATTTGAGAGAACGTGAAAAAGGTTCCATAAACATGATTTCAGCTGAGTCAATCTCCCCAATTGATCCATATATCAGAACAGACGGATGAAGTACAACTTGGGATGAACTCAAGAGGGTCATCAATCAAATGCAGGATTCATCGAAACAAGCTTCTACAAATACCAAAGAAGGATGGAATGAGGTATGGAGCAGATCATCCAAGAAGATACTGAGCAAGCTACAGTCTGCATCAAAACAAGCCTCCATTCAGAGTCTGCAGCATACCGAGCCCGAGATAAAGATTTCACCAAAAAATCTGTAATCGTCCAGAAAAAAGAACAAGAAAAAGAAGAGCGCAACTGCCAAGATCGATAGCACGGGGAGTAGGACAAGGGCTGCCTCTACTAGATTAGTTGTCTCGGATTCGGGGAAGAAAGTCCTCGAACCCTTGACTTTGTATGATTATCTTTTTGTCCCTCCTGGGTCTTATGAATATAATGGTTGTGATTTCGGCTACGTTTTGACTATTTTTGGTAATAACATGACTGATTATAACCAATCTGGTTGCGATCTCGACCTCAAAATGATCCTCAAATCGTACTTGAGTCTGATGAACTTGTTGTCAAGTCTAAAGAAGACATCAACGATATTGCTTACGAGAATGCTGATAATGAAGAGACAACTCTCGAGCGTCATGGTGCACCGCTCGCCATCAACTTAGATCTCACTGACGAAGAGGAAAAGGCACCAGAAGATTCAACAATGATATCTCAACAAGAAGAAGTCACAGAAGTCAACTTAAGGAGCGGGAAAGTGTTATCACCAAGAATATCTCAAGAAGAAGAGATCATAGAAGTCAACTTAAGGAGCGAAAAAGTGTTACCACCAAGAACAACTCCAATATATAAATCAACTTAAGGTGCGGAAAGGTATTACCACCAAGAACAGCTCCAGCTGACAAAGGAAAACAGATAATGACTCGAGAAGAGATACCCCCACCTCCGCCAGTGGAAGAACCACATAATCAAGATAAAGTTGGAGGATCATACAAAGTAGATTACAACGTGCTAGCTCATCTTAGGAAGTTGTCTGCTCGACTAAGCATCTACGATGCTCTGATCCTGTCAAAGGAGAAGAGAGAATCTCTGGTTACAGCTTTGCTAGATCCAGAAATTTGCTTAGCTCAGTTGGCGAGCACATCCTCATATGAAGTTTGCTCATTGAGAGAACAGTCAGGGGTAACCTTTACAGACAAAGACTTGCTGCTCGGTACCGCTGACCACAACCGTCTGCTCTACATATCCGTCAACATTGGCAGATTTGTGTTATCCAGAGTTTTAGTGGATCATGGAGCATCTCTCAACTTGATGAGTCTACGGACGTTAGCATATTTGGACTTCGACGTTCAGGAGCTGATCCCCGATAAGATGATGTTAAGAGGATTCAACCAACAGGGAGAAAGGGCTCCTCAATTTCATTACTTATGAAGGTTGGAAAACTTGTAACAACCGTTAAATTTCATATCATCGATGCCGAGACCTCTTTTAACAATCTATTGCGTCAACCGTGGACTCATGAGCATAACGTGGTTCCATCATCCCTACATCAGTGAATTAAATGCCGCAAAGATGGTCAAGAAAATTGCATCAAGGGAGACCTACAACCATTTTCAGTGCATGAAGGGGGTCGACCGTGGATTCATGAGCACAATATGGTTCCATCATCCCTACACCAGTGCATCAAATATCACAAAGATGGTCAAGAAAATTGCATCAAGGGAGACCTACAACCGTTTTCAGTGCATGAAGTTGGTATCCATGAAGACGCTGCCTACTATGCGCCTCCAAAGAAGACTGTCTTCTGCGTGAAATTTTGACACACAAAGATAAAGATTCAGAGGGATCACAAAAAGAAGGCCATACAACTCTGCTTTAACAACCTTCTACCACTCCCCTACATCGAGTTGGTGGAGGTTCTTCTAGTTCACGCACTCGAGGTCGAGGCCGGGAACATGGACGAGGAAAGATCAATTTAATTGTTGAATGAACTAGGCCAACTATCAACATTAGTGATGAAAACAGTTCTGAAGATGAAGTAATAATGACAAAATAGAAGAAGCCTTAATACGAGATATCCCTAGAAGATATAGAAAAGAATGAATATTAAATAATGTATGATCCGATAAACCACTATGTGAATGCTATGACCCTTACTCTGATTATGAAACAATGTATGATCGGATAAACCACTATGTGAATATGCTATGATAGAAGATATAGAAAAGAATGAATATGAAACAATGTATGATCGGATAAACCACTATGTGAATGTTATGATCCTACTCCGATTCTCCCTCAAAAGGTTGAGAGTTTAGAGGTCAAGGAAGTCCGTAGTGTTGGTTCAAGACCGATCAAATTTTACCGTGCTTCTACCTCTACTGAGCTTAAAACATGTAAATTTGGATGTTGATTCTAATGAATTAATGAAATTGCCTTTTGGTTACTTCTCACCTTGTGTTCAGAAGTTAATTTTTGGATGGTGATTCTAATGAATTAATGGAATTGCCTTTTGGTTAGTTCTCGCCTTGTGTTCAAAAGTTAATTCAACAGGTCTAATGAATTAATGGAATTGCCTTTTGGTTACTTCTCGCATTGTGTTCAAAAGTTAATTCAACCTGGACAATGAATTAATGGAATTACCTTTTGGTTACTTCTTGCCTTGTGTTCAAAAGTTAATTCAACAAGGATGAATTAATGGAATTGCCTTTTGGTTACTTCTCGCCTTGTGTTTAAAAGTTAATTCAACAGCGTGAATTAATGGAATTGCCTTTTGGTTACTTCTCGCCTTGTGTTCAAAAGTTAATTCAACAGGTTTAATGGAATTCCTTTTGGTTACTTCTCGCCTTGTGTTCAAAAGTTAATTCAACAGGGACACTTACCGAAATGAATGCCACTTCTTGCCTTGCGTTCAAAAGTTAATTCAATAGGGACGGTTACCAAAACAAATGGCCAAAAGATAAATTTCAACTTTTTGAAAAATTGTGGAATACTAAAAGACGAACTCCCAATTTAAAAGAAGGTCTGGGATTTGGTACAGTTGGACCAGTCGATGATTCTGAATTTTGCATGGTTGTTACTAGTAAGTCAAAAGAGGATTGTATCGATGCAGAGGATGACTCTACTGATCAACCAATAGAAGATGCTCCACCAGAATTTATCTACTGATCAACCAATAGAAGATGCTCCCCCAAAATTTGAGGAAGAAATTAAATCCACTGTCGATGAATTGAAAGAGATTAACCTCGGGACTGAAGAACGACCCCGACCTACATTTATAAGTTCTCTACTTGATGACAAAGAGTCTGCAGAACTGGTTAAACTATTAGCAGAATTCAAAGATTGCTTCGCATGCAGCTACGATGAAATGCCAGGACTGTCAGCAGAGGTTGCAGTCCATAAACTTGGGGTGGACAAGAATGTAACCCCAATAAAACAAGCTCCCAGGAGAATGCGCATTGAAATAGAACAACAAGTCATCGTCGAGGTAAGGAAATTGATAGACCCCAACTTCGGTTAGCCAATGTTGTACCTGTTAAAAAGAAAAATGGACAGATCCGCGTTTTTGTCGACTTCAGAGATTTGAACAAGGCATGTCCAAAAGACGAGTTTCCACTACCTATACCAGGAATGATGGTGGATATCGCTTCAACACATAAGATTTTTCCCTTCATGGACGGATCGTCGGAGTATAACAAAATCAAGATGGGTCCCAAGAACATGGCGTTTACAGCTTTCAGAACACCGATTGGAATCTTCTGCTACACAGTGATGTCGTTCGGCCTAAAGAATGTCGGAGCAACATATCAGCGTGCAATGACGAAGATTTTTGACGACCTCCTACACAATCAAGTAGAATGCTACGTGGATGATCTGGTCATCAAAAGTAAATGGAAAATAGACCATTTGTACGATTTGAGGATCGTGTTTGAACGGTTACGACGATATAACCTTAAAATGAATCCCTTAAAGTGCGCCTTCGGCGTCACCTCCAGGAAATTTCTAGGAATCATTGTCCGTCATCGGGGAATCGAGATCGACCCGGATAAGATTAAAGCTATCTTGGAAATGCCTCCCTATAAAACCTTGAAGCAGTTATGTTCCTTCCAGGGGAAGTTGGCATATCTGAGACGCTTTATTTCTAATCTCTCAGGTAGGTGTCAGCCTTTCTCGACATTAATTAAAAAGGATGCCAAATTTATTTGGGAAGAAAAATGCCATCGAGCCTTTGAGGACGTTAAACAATATTTAATGACACCTCCTGTTTTGGCAGCCCCTATCCTAGGGAAACCGTTAATACTTTATACCGCGGCTTTGGATGACTCTCTTGGAGCCCTCTTAGCCCAAGTCAATGAAGAGGGAAAAGAAAACGCTCTATACTACTTGAGTCGCATCTAATACCGACAGAGATAAGGTATCCACCTATTGAGAAGCGTTGTCTGGACTAATTTTTGCCGCTCAAAAACTTAGACATTACATGCTTTCTCATAAGATCACCCTAATTTCGAAATTTAATCCATTGCAATATTTGATGACCCAACCAACACTCTCCAGACGTTTAGCAAGATGGTCAATGAGCTTATTGCAATTTGATATAACTTTTGTGCCCCTCCGTGCTATCAAGGGACAGATTTTAGCAAACTTTCTCGCTGCACACCCACTGCCAGTTGGGTCCTCTCTCAACAACGAGTTACCAGACGAGCAGATACTACAAATGGAATTTTCTAGTGCGCAGCGCTGGAAAATGTACTTCAATGGTGCCTCGTCAGCTAGGAAAGACAAGGGATCAGGCACAATTATACCAGGCAAGGCAGGTATCAGTTTGATCTTTATCACGTCAGTATGTTGAGGTTTTTGTACCACCTGACGGAGCCATGTACCAACAATGAAGCAGAATATGAAGTCTTAATCACCGGTTTTCTACCCCCTGACGGAGCCATGTACTAACAATGAATGAAGCCTTAATCACCGGATTGGAATTGGCAATTTCGATGGATATAACGAACATTGCCATTCATGGTGACTCTCAACTTGTCATCCCGCAAGTCGCCGGACATTACAAAATTCTAAAACCAAAATTAGCAGAGTACCATTAGTACACATTGAAGCTCTTGGAGCAGATTCTTGAGGTGACTTTCTACCGGATTCCTCGGGGAGATAATGCTCATGGTGACGCTTTAGCAAAACTGCTAAGAAAATGGCGTGTCCCCCGGAGGATTCCATCGAAGTCACGGTGCAAGGAAGACGAGTCTTGTCTCCAAGCGACTTTGAAACTCTACACAAACTTGGAAAAGAAGAAATTGTGAATACAGTCACAGGCATCAACGAAGATTGGCGCAAGCTATTAATAGAATATTTACGTACTGGAAAGCTGCCAGAGGACAAGTCTGAGGCACACCACATCACAAGAAGGGCCATGTCTTACTCCCTGGTGGGCAATGTTCTCTACAGAAGATCATTCGACCAAATGTGGCTACAGTGTTTGAGCAGAGCCAAGGCACAGAATATTGTTAAAGAAGTACATGCCGGATTATGTGGCGCTCACCAGTCGGGACCAAAAATGAATATTAAGATTAAAAGACTCGGATATTATTGGCCAGCAATGATGTCTGATTGCATGGATACGGCTAGAAGATGTCACCAATGCCAGGTGCATGGGGTGGTCTTACACCAGCCTCCAAATGTACTGCACCCAACTGTTGCCTTGTGGCCATTCGAGTGTTGGGGTACAAACATAATAGGTCCGATAGACCCTCCATCTTCTAAAGGACACAGATTCATACTTGCCGCTACAAACTACTTCTCCAAATGGGCAGAGGCAGTGTCGTTACGTGAGGTTACGACACAGCACGTCACTCTATTTTTCAAAAGCCAAATCGTCTACCGTTTCGTAGTACCGTGAAGAATAATCTCTGACAATGGGACAGCTTTTAAAAGCACAAAGATCAACAATTTTGTCAGAATACATGGGATAGATTAGAGATACTCTACAATTTACTATCCTGGACAAAATGTTACGGCAAAAGCCTTCAACAAGACACTGGTACAGATTTTGAAGAAAACACTAGATGAAAATAAAAGGGATTGGCATAACAAATTGTTAGAAGTACAGATTTGAAAAAACCTGGATGAAAATAAAAGGGATTGGCATAACAAGCTGTTAGAAGCCCTGTGGGCCTACCGGACTACTTTGAGGGCTCCCACTAAGTGTACACCTTATATGCTCGTGTACGGCACCGAGGCCGTGTTACCGCTAGAGATCCAGACACCATCTCTCAAAGTCACCATTGTCAACCAACTTACCACAGAAGAAAGCACAAAACTCAGGCTTGAGGAAGTGGAGAGTCTCGAGGGAAAATGGTTGGAAGCACAACAACATTTGGAGCTCTATCAGGCAATGATGGTACAAGCCCATGACAAATTGGTCCGCCCAAGGACATTCAAAATTGGTGACCTCATACTCGTGCTCAAAAGACCTACTCTTGCTCGCCGCAAAATAGGTGGCAAATATGAGCCAACTTGGGAGGGATCATTTGTCGTTGAGAAGGTTTATATAAGAGGAGCCTACCAGTTAGTGGACTTCCGGGGCGAAAGACCCATGTTACCGATAAATGGACGATAACTGAAAACCTATTACACAGCCTGATGTCGCCTGCCTCCGCTTGCCTTTGCTTGCTTTGAAACTTTGAAACTTTGATTGTTTTAGGGTTAACTATATAGCCATATATCTATGACCGGGTCTAAATTTTGTAATTAATCTCATATATAATGAAAATTTTCATATAATTTTTGAGCTTAACACGTTCTCTTTTCTAGTTTTGGATTTAAAAATTCCATTAAATTAAAACAAAACTCACACATAAAATGAGTAATCCTTTTCACCAAAACAAACTAAAATTTACGTTAATGGATACTCTGTTTTGTTCTTGTTCATGCCAAACTTCGGCCCACTGACAATTCTTTCTGTCGTCTGCTGAAAAAATGTCAGGACAGAGGCTGATCTTTGCCTTCCAGAACGGCCGGAACCTCTTACTGAATGAAGAGATGGCGCCACAAGGAGGTGTCATAGATTTTGACATGGATTTCAACCAGATTGATATGGACTACGACGGTCCTCTAATGGGCATAGTCAGCAATGAAGAAAAGAAGGGACTACCTTCACTGTTGAGGGTGACCACTCAAGACGACCTGTCACATAAGGATAAAAACGTGATAACAAAACAAGATTCGATGGAGGGGCCCAGCCGACTGCCCTCCATGATAGCTACTCCAGCAAGGGGCTTAATAACTGCCCACAGTGAACAACTACTAAATACTCCACTCCGCAGAACACAACGCAGAAATGCAAGCTTAAAGAAACAGAGAGCCTTTCTGCGATAGGAGCGCAAGCGCCAAAGAAACGTAAGCAGTTTTCTTACCCCCATTCCTGAGGGACATATTTACGATCCAGAGCTGAGAGAGACTTCTGCCAGCCTGCCTACTACAGATGAAGAATCAGGATTTCTGACAGGATCAGATGTACACCAGGTCCCAGATATCTTGTGCAGAGGTTGCCCAACATGCAACGTCAAGATACTAGCCAGGACATCAGTCACGGGCGCATTTGTGGAATGCCCGGACTGCAACGTTTTACACCCACAGTGTTTCAGGATCATACATCCCGCTTGAGGCTGAATCTCATATTCTGGATCAGCCAGCACAGGTTTGGATTCCTGCCGAGGCACGGAGGAAGGAACGTCCTAGGCAGCTGCCGACTCCCGGAATGGTAAAATACTACAAAATAAGCAAGGTAAACAAAAGAGAATTTGAGTTCTATGAAGAGGTTCAAGGAAATTTTATCAACATATTGGAAGTCCTGGAGCTATATACCAGGATTTTCTCTGAAACTGATGAAAGAAGCATCTTGGACTGCATCTTCGATTTGAGAGATAGAGGTCGAGTGGGCCTTCTCATGGAGAGAACATATTCTGAGCCAAAGAAAATGATGTGAGGAAAGAGAAGAATCACCACCCAATGCGGATGTTGCTATAATTTTACAAACGACAGACAGGGGAATCCGCCTGGGATCCTCAAATACGACCAAGTGGATCAGTTACCCCCGATGATAAAGTGGATGATAAATAGAATGGTCAAGTGGAATATCCTACCCGCCACTTGCATTCCTAACAGTTGCATCATCAACATTTATGAAGAAGGTGACTGCATTCCCCCGCACATTGACCATCATGACTTTGTGAGGCCTTTCTGCACGGTCTCATTCATGAATAAGAGCAATATTCTGTATGAAAAAGAAATCGATGTAATCGGCCCTGGTGAATTCAGAGGAGCTATGGAAATTCCTCTCCCATTTGGTTAATGCTTATTCTCAAGGGCAACGATGCAGACGTGGCCAAACACTGCATTCCAGGAGTACGACACGGTAAGGTGTCCGTGACCTTCCACAGAATGGAAGACAATAAGATACCATATGGATTCCAGCAAGACCCAGAGTTGGAGGAATTGTTTCCTTACGAGCTATGAAGGTTGTACCTTTGAATACATGCAAAGGGGACTCTCATCCTGGAGCATGACTCAGAAGGTCTGCTTGATCGAGAGCTCGATATATCAAGCGCAAAGGACTCACTTGCTTTCTTTTAGCAAGCATGACATGTATCTGATGTAATCGGTCTATGATGTACTCATATCTTGAGAAGACTCTCAATGCATTTCAGCATGTATTACATGATGCACTCTCTTTGAGGCATTAGCCTATATTTGATCTGAAGTATCTTTATTGAAGCAGATTAATAGAAATTTCTCTCAAGTTGTGCCTTTTTGTCAATTGCCTTTTTGTGCAATGGATGAAAGCCCCGAACCATACAATGGTTCAGAGTTCCAATGAATAAAGAACGAAACGACAAATTTTCAACAATAAATAAAAACACAAATAAAAGATAATTCTAATAAATAAATAAATAAACAAATTTATTTTGAAAATCAACCAATTGAAATTAAAACTTTAAAAAACAAATTTTGAAAAATTAAATTGTCATAAACACAACAGGAAAATAAAACAAACTTGTTGAGTGGATACTTCCATTTTCGGAATTTCCCACTCTTTGTGCGCTGCACAACCATCATTATCTACACTGACTCTCTACACATCCTCGCAAAATTTCACATGCTGCACATAACTCCACAAAACTCTACAAATCTTCTTCAAAATCAACCTTCTCATATAACACACTATTGCAAATTCAACATCACAAGCTCTTTGTAAATTTCATATCACATCTTTGAATCAGTACCTAAATCCTGATTCTCACCTTTCGAGGTCGATACCTAAATTTTGACACTTTTCTCGAGATTGATACCTAAATTTCAATTCTCATCTTTGAATTGATACTTACATTTCAATTCTCATATCTTTGAATTGATACCTACATTTCAATTCATATATCTTTGAATTGATACTTATATTTCAATTCTCATTTCTGAATCAGTCCTAAATTTCTGATTCTCTACATTTGAGGTCGGTTCTTACATTCTGACACTCACTTCTGAGAATTGACCTACATTTCAATTCTCACATCTTTGAATTGATACTTACATTTCAATTCTCATATCTTTGAATTGATACCTATATTTCAATTCTCATTTCTGAATCATTCATAAATTTCTGATTCTCTCAGAATTGACCTACATTTCAATTCTCATTTCCGAATCAGTCCTACATTTCTGATTCATTGCATTCGAGGTCGGTCCTTACATTCCGACGCTTTCTTTTGAGAATTGACCTACATTTCAATTCTCCTTTGAGGTCGGTCCTTACATTCCGACACTCTCTTTTGAGAATTGACCTACATTTCAATTCTCACATCTTTGAATTGATACTTACATTTCAATCCTCAGATCTTTGAATTGATACTTACATTTCAATTCTCATATCTTTGAATTGACACCTATATTTCAATTCTCATTTCTGAATCAGTCCTAAATTTCTGATTCTCTACATTTGAGGTCGGTTCTTACATTCTGACACTCACTTCTGAGAATTGACCTACATTTCAATTCTCACATCTTTGAATTGATACTTACATTTCAATTCTCATATCTTTGAATTGATACCTATATTTCAATTCTCATTTCTGAATCAGCCCTAAATTTCTTATTCATTACATTTGAGGTCAGTCCTTACATTCTGACACCTTCTTTTGAGAATTGACCTATATCTCAATTCTTATTTCCAAATTAGTCCTAAATTTCTGATTCTCTACATTTGAGGTCGGTCCTTACATTCTGAAACTCTCTTTTGAGAATTGACCTACATTTCAATTCTCATATCTTTGAATTGATACTTATATTACAATTTTCACTTCAGAATCAGTCCTAAATTTCTGATTCTCTACAATTGAGGTCGGTCTTTACATTACGATACTCTCTTTTGAGAATTAACCTACATTTCAACTCTCATATCTTTGAATTGATACTTACATTTCAATTCTCATTTCCGATTTGGTCCTTACATTCTGACACTCTCTTTTAAGAGTTGACCTACATTTCAATTCTCATATCTTTGAATTGATGCTTACATTTCAATTCTCATTTCCGATTCAGTCCTTACATTCTGACACCTTCTTTTGAGAATTGACCTATATTTTTTCTCATTTCTGAATCAGTCCTAAATTTCTGATTCATTACATTTGAGGTCGGTCCTTACATTTTGACACTCTCTTTTGAGAATTGACCTACATTTCAATTCTCATTTTTGAATCTGTCCTACATTTCTGATTCATTAAATTTGAGGTCGGTTCTTACATTCCGACACTCTCTTTTGAGAATTGACCTACATTTCAATTCTCATTTTTGAATCAGTCCTAAATTTCTGATTTATTACATTTGAGGTCGGTCCTTACATTCCGACACTCTCTTTTGAGAATTGACCTACATTTCAATTCTCATTTCTGAATAAGTCCTAAATTTCTGATTCATTACATTTGAGGTCGGTCCTTACATTCTGACACCTTCTTTTGAGAATTGACCTATATTTTAATTCTCATTTCTGAATCAGTCCTAAATTTCTGATTCATTACATTTGAGCTCGGTCCTTACATTCCGACACCTTCTTTTGAGAATTGATCTATATTTCAATTCTCATTTCCGAATCAGTCCTAAATTTCTGATTCACACCTTCTTTGGAGAATTGACCTACATTTCAATTCTCATTTCCGAATCAGTCCTAAATTTCTGATTCTCTCAGAATTGACCTACATTTCAATTCTCATTTCCGAATCAGTCCTACATTTCTGATTCATTGCATTCGAGGTCGGTCCTTACATTCCGACGCTTTCTTTTGAGAATTGACCTACATTTCAATTCTCCTTGAGGTCGGTCCTTACATTCTGACACCTTCTTTTGAGAATTGACCTACATTTCAATTCTCATATCTTTGAATTGACCTACATTTCAATTCTCATTTCTGAATGAGCCCTAAATTTTTGATTCATTACATTTGAGGTCGGTCCTTACATTCCGGCGCTCCCTTTTTGAGAATTGACCTACATTTCAATTCTCATTTCTGGTCGCCTACATTTCAATTCTCATTTCTGAATCAGTCCTACATTTCTGATTCATTGCATTCGAGGTTGACCTTATATTCCGACACTCTCTTTTGAGAATTGACCTACATTTCAATTCTCATTTCTGAATCAATCCTACATTTCTGGCTCATTACATTCAAGGTAGGTCCTTACACTCTGACTCTCTCTCTCTCCCTCTTCTTGAGTTGATATTTGAATCTCAATTCCTACCTCTGGGTCAACGCTTACATTTTGACTCCCGTCCTTTGGAAATCTTTCAAATTTCATAACTCAAAGTTCACTCTACGATCCCCAGTGAGAGTCCCTACTTCTCGGCTTGATTAAACACACACCTGCTAATTCCCCAGCAGAATCAAATCACACACACAACTCTACACATACTTCCGAGGTCTGTTGACTTAGGAGTCTGTATTGCTTTTTGTTGATCTCATCGGACAACGCCAATACGTGCGGTGTGCTTGCCCAGCACACCACACCTATTGGGGGTCCATTTGTTGACCTCATTTTTGGTTGAGGTTTAGTTCTTTTTCTTTAGTAGCCTAGGGTCTAGCCATAGGACTTT
>JXCR01122947.1:0-18056 GCA_002079205.1 Phalaenopsis hybrid cultivar | reverse complement strand
TGACACTGTAGCCGGTCTACACCACGGGGAGCATACCTTCCCTCGACATACCGATGTCTCTACTAAGACGTTCCGTCCTGAGGCATCATCGTCAAAGAAGAAGAGGGTATGGGTACCCAAGGTTGCTGCACCGATACAGTTCAGTGAGCTTGCAGGACAGGACGTAAAACCAGTGCCTGAAATATCTGACATCGTCGCGACAATAGCCAGTGAGATGGAGGAACAACTTGAGGATTTCCATCAAGGTCCTCCAGATCTTAAAGCAATCAAGGAATCAATAATTAAGGAAAAAGTTGAGAAACTCGGGATCAAGATTTCTGAGTTTGCTCGAGAGCACGGAGTTTCCGTCGATAGTGACAATGAGTTTCTGAGTTAGCTCGAGAGCATGGAGTTTCCGTCAATAGTGACAATGAAGATTTTGATTATAGTGTTACTTGGAGGAAGATTTCATGGATGTCCATGTGATCGAAACCAGAGCTACCACATCTGCGCATGAGGCTCAACCTCACACTGAAGAGAACGTTGTAGATGAGCTACATAGGGTTATCCTCCTCAGGGATGAGCAAGTTGTTCTATTGGAGAAAAGAATAGAGGAGATGACTGCAGCTATGACCGCCATGACCACCATTCAGGGGCAATCACAAGCACCAAGTATGGCTTCTCCAGAGATTAATCAGCTAGAAATCATACACATTGCAGATGAAAGAAGGGAGGCTACTTCGATACATAAAGGAGAACAACTGAAGAAGGATTCTCCATCAAGTGCCATGCCAGAAAAAGAGTTCAAGCAAATGGTTGACCAAGTACGGGATGCCTTAGCCTAGTCCAAGGGCGGTGCATCAATTTTAAAGGGTAGACCTTACCTGGAGGAATTTGATGTCGTGCCTTTCCCCAAGGGTTTTGTGACCCCAAACTTCAAGATATTCGATGGGACTGAAAATCCCAGACAGCACATAACACATTTTTGAGCTAATTGTGGAAACACAAGGAATAGCGAAGCTCTACTCTGCCAGCAGTTTGTTCAGCAGCTTGTCAGGGATTGCTTTTGACTGGTACGCCGACCTGCCCAACGGGTCAGTTAAAACAATTTCTGAGTTGGAACAGTTATTTGTGAAAAGATTTGCTGGGGCACAGCATCATGTGTCTATTANTTTATCTATGCATGAAAGATATATTTCACATTTTAAAAGTTAAAATAATCATATTTTTGATGTGATATTAAAACTTTGAGTTGTATAAATGTAAAAGTAAAATTTATATTTTAGATATATAAATACATAAAAAAGGGTTGTATGGAGAATTCGTAGAGTAAGTTCCTACTACTATTTGCGATAGCTGAATCTTTTTTGTGAAATAGTTGTAACAAAATTATGGATTTTGAGACTTTATTATGTGCATGATACCTCAACGAGTAAAAAAACGGCGATCTTGTCAAAGAAAAGGAGTCAAATTCTTCAGTTTTTTATTTGCACACAATATTATGTGGCATATTATAGTTTTATCTGCAAACTCGGGAGTTTTTTGTATTTAATTGATTAGCAATTAGACTTTTTGGGTTCTGTAAAGTTCTCAAAAGTACTTGAAGGGTAGTCCATTTGCTTGACATGGACGGTTGCAGCATCATGATTATCTGTCGAGAAGTTTTACAAAATATCATTTTGAGAAGATTAGGGTATAATAAGCAAGGCCTTAGATTATTATCCTTTTTTAGAAACTCATTGTGATCAAAATAAAAATTTTGCTCTCTGGAATTTGCCCAAAAGATCATTGTTCCCAGCAAGTTCATGATAGTTACAGAAAGCACTTATGGTCTCATTTATTAGTCTCCGATTTAATATGACCATTGATGTTCGAAAGATAACCGTTGTACCTCCCGTGTACCTCCCATGTAACCCCGCTGTAACCTTGTAATCCCAATGGATAAAATAAAAGCGCGGGTTACAGCGCGGTTACACGGGAGGTACAACGGGGTTATAACCCCTTTGTAATCCCCATATAACCCCCGTGTACAGTATTATGTACCCATCTCTGCGTACGGTTGACGTACGCAAACTTTTTCCCCCATATAACCCCCGTGTACAGTATTATGTACCCATCTCTGCGTACGGTTGACGTACGCAAACTTTTTCCCTGTGTTGGAAGGTTGAAGTTCGGAACCATTAATAAAACTAAATGACTTTAGTGGAAAATGAGAAATATGTGAGAGAAATTAATTTGCCAAATGAGATATATTGATATGGTTGAAAAGATGGACCTTTTGTGCAGATATGTGAATACTATGTAAGATGCTTTNCCCCCCCCCCCCCCCCCCCAAAATTCATGCCTCATTGCAAATGGATTTGAGAGTAGCAAGATTATCCCAAAGATCAATCTCGTTAGTTCTTGTGCATCCTGCTTACACAACGGTAGCAAAAAAGGATAGATTACCAACATAAACCTTTAAACATAGAAATTGATTATGATTAATAAGAACACCCACTTTAACAGAACCAAGCGGGAAAAAGCAAATCATATTATAAGATTAGCAAAAGAATAAAACTTCTTGAAAATCTTCATATACTTCTTATTATTTTGAGAAGCCAATAAAAGTTCAAAAATACCAAAGAAAGATAACTTGTGAGATTTAATAATATTAAAGAATCTATTAGAGATATTGATATCATCAATATCTCTAATATTCCACACCATGAACTTAATCATTGAAAATTAATTTTCTTCCTCTAGTCATCCTAGCAGAGACCTCAAGACAATTTTACTTTCCTTTCCATATACCACAACTTTGAGCAAAAGCTGCCTCTGGATTGACATACCCTAATTCTTTGATACCTTCAATATATTGAATTTAGCAAATTTATCATTCTATAAAAAAACTAATTTCTACCATTAAATAATGAAAAGGTTAATGAATGTTAAGCACCATCATTGTGAATTCTTAGATGTGTGCATTGGCTGGTTTAAATTGAAAAAATCAATGGAATCGAATACATTGAATTAATAAGGTTGTGTTTATTGAAGGATGGCTCGATTTTGATTTGGGCGTGACAATTATTTAATAATCAATGGAATCGAATGCATTGAATTATTTTTTTTTCCTTTTTTTAAAACAAAACTTTTTATGCTAAATAGAATGTATTTACTTTCATTGCAGCAAACTCTGCTACGATGTACTAATTCTTTTGAGATTATTTGGTTTGATTCAAACTTTGTTATTAGTCAATTTTTTTCTTAACGAATTAAAAAAAAAACAAAATATTCTCAAAATTAATTTTTAGTATGAAAAAAAATCACACAATATTATTCTTTTGAAAAAACGATTTACATATGTACCACAAAATTCTCATATATTTATATATATAACCTTTTAGTATCNTTGCAGCAAACTCTGCTACGATGTACTAATTCTTTTGAGATTATTTGGTTTGATTCAAACTTTGCTATTAGTTGATATTTTTCTTAACGAATTAAAAAAAATACAAAATAGTCTCAAAATTAATTTTTAGTATGAAAAAAACCACACAATATTATTCTTTTGAAAAAACGATTTACATAGGTACCACAAAATTCTCATATATTTATATATATAACCTTTTAGTATTTAAATCATACCAAAATAAATGCAGAAAAAATTAAATTTCACTTTTGATGTTAATTTAAAAAGGAAAATTTACTTAAATGCTTGTCGCATGCAAGTATATTTCTATGTATTTACATATCTGACGCCTATACTTCAATTTTTACATATATATGACATTTTATCTATGCATGAAAGATATATTTCACATTTTAAAAGTTAAAATAATCATATTTTTGATGTGATATTAAAGCTTTAAGTTATATAAATGTAAAAGTTAAATTTATATTTTAGATATATAAATACATAAAAATGGGTGGTATGGAGAAATCGTAGAGTAAGTTCCTACTACTATTTGCGATAGCTGAATCTTTTTTGTGAAATAATTGTAACAAAATTATGGATTTTGAGACTTTATTATGTACATGATACCTCAATGAATAAGAAAACGGCGATCTCGTCAAAGAAAAGGAGTCAAATTCTTCAGTTTTTCATTTGCACACTTGTATTTAATTGACTAGCGATTAGACCTTTTGGGTTCTGTAAAGTTCTCAAGTCCATTTGCTTGACATGGACGGTTGCAGCATCATGATTATCTGTCGAGAAGTTTTACATAATATCATTTTGAGAAGATTAGACTATAATAAGCAAGGCCTTGGATCAAGATAAAAATTTTGCTCTCTGGAATTTGCCCAAAAGATCATTGTTCCCAGCAAGTCCATGATAGTTACAAAAAGCACTTATGGTCTCATTTATTAGCCACCGATTTAATATGACCATTGATGTTAGAAAGATAACTTGTGTTGGAAGGTTGAAGTTCGGAACCATTAAAAGAACTAAATGATTTTAGTGGAAAATGAGAAATATGTGAGAGAAATTAATTTGCCAAATGAGATATATTGATATAGTGGAAAAGATGGACCTTTTGTGCAGATATGTGAATACTATGTAAGGTGCTTTTGCTTAGATAATTTCTTGATGTCAAATTTTACATATGAAATCGAATGATTTATGCAATATGTGCTAGTAGTTGATACATTGTTGGGGTCAATTTGTTTCTGACATACTAATTGTCAAATTTATTTTCAGTCATAAAGATTTTAGTTTGGTTTGTTGAACAAGGAATTGCGGTATAAAGAGAATTTAGTGTAATTGAAATGTAGTGTTTGAAATACTTCTAAGTTGGTTTGATGTATGCTAAATGCATGGATTTACATTTTTGTGTGTTTGACTTGAAGAAAAATAAATCTTTGTAAAATATGCTTAACAGTGGCGGCGGCGGCAATGCGTGCATAGATAGCTAGCGATAGTTGTTGGCAGCGACTGGAGACTCGCAGAAGGCAGCTTTGGACCAAAGGCGGTATTGGTCGTGGCAACAACGACGACAGCTACAATTTACGATATATTTAGAAGTTGGTTAAATCTAATGAATTCAAAATACACTAATTTTGAATTACAGGGAAAATTCCAAATTCATTAAAATTTTACATTCCATTCCGTTTTCATATTCCAAGTGCAAAAATTTTAAATATCCTTGCATTTGATTTGCTTTATACCACAAATTCAGGAACCGAACAACCCCATAGTGTGAATCAAGTAGTATTTTGTTGCAATCATATTTCACAAACACCTAATGTGAAACTAAACCCAATTATCTCTTATACCTTCATTGTTTGGGCCTTGACATGAGAGCACTCCACATTGCAAATTATTCCTTCTCAACTCAGAAACTTTCAAATTTACCTAGCTGATGTAGGATGATTACTAACCGTGAAGGTAAGAAATAAAAACAGATCCAATACACCGCAATGATAAAATTTTGCTTGTAAATACTAAATACAAACTTGCAGCTAAGACATAGAGACTATGCATGCCAAGCAGTTGATTAAAATTTTGCGCACATTATAAGAGATTGAAAAGAAACTAATCACACTCTCAATCAATAAAATAAAACAAGTGGGAGAAAGAGAAGCCAGATGAAGGAAAGGGAAATGCTTAACCTTTAAACAAGCCTCATAGTTAAATGATAAGGAGATTGCATTTCCTAAAAACACTTTAAGTTGCACACCTAATCAACAAATAGTCTTGAAGCTATAGAAGGGTTTATGCACTTGAAAGTTCCATGAAATATATTGATTCGCATTCCTTATAAAAAATATACTTATAAGCCTCATGGAATAAATTAGCCTTAAGGGTGTGCATTTGATTGGTTTGGATAGTTTTGTTGATGAATTAGCTAAACTGATTGGTTTTGGATGGCCAGTAAACCGAACTTAACTGACCAAATAGAAACCACAATCAAACTTATCCAAACACTAGTTTGTTTTGATTGTTTCAGTTTGATTTGGGATAAATTGAAGTAGTCATGAAGACCTATCAAATTCCAATGGATCAAACCATCCTCAAATAAGGCTGAAAAAGACAAAAAATGAATTTCCTTAACTTACAAAAGTAATTATCAAAAATGGAAAAAAAAACTTAATGCCCATCTGAACAAACTCTAAAAAAACATGTAAAAGCATAACATAAAAATTATGATATATGCCCTTAAAGCATGTACAATTGGAATTGGAATTAAACCGTTATTATTGTGAAGTTTGGAAATATTGGACTTCCCCCATTCTCCACATGAATAAAATCAACATGGAGGACAAATAAGATTAGCAATGATAAGCATTTATAAGAAATAATTAATCTTTCTAAGCACATATAACTTTTGTATTAATACATTGCAGGCAACCAACAAGAAAAGCCAGCAATGGTACTTGGGAAGAAAAATGCTTCTTCACAGTCACTTTGTGCAAACTTTGGTCTTCAACAATTCTTCACAAGCCACACCACTTCTTCAATTTTGAGCAGCAGACAAGCCAAAAATAGCGAGTATGCAGCCAATTTCGAGAGAAAGAGAGAGATAGAGGAAAAGGTTTAGTGAACTCATATTTGAACTTCTTAATTTTCAATTTCATTTTTTTAAGTTTTTAAATCAAATAATGTGCAGCCCTAATCAGCCTATAGAAATTATAACGGCTGGAAAAATGATCACAAAATAGGAGTATTGAATTTGGTACTACACAGTAGAAAGATATATTCATCATAGGTATATAAATATAAACTTTAAATACCACAACAAATTAATTTCAACTAGAATTGATAACTAGAAATACATAGATTTTGATTGAATGGATTAATTGATTATAATTAAAAAATAAAAAACCTTATTTAGGTCGCAAAAATACAGAGGGTGCCAAACTTTAGAGATGTTAGAGTTCATTTCATTATGCCTTCCACTATGAATTATGTATGAATATTTGAATTGCTCAGTCATAGGGTGGGAACCTTTTCATAGCCACAGGAATGCATTAGCGAAGCCTAATGCAACATTAGCTACCATTTGTTAGGAATTATGGAACAAAAGGAAGCGAAATTATGAGAGTGAAGAAAGAGGAATGTTGTGTTATGAACTAGAATAGGATTATAATTAAATTTATTAGTTATTTTTTTATATATATATTTTTTTACTTTCAAAATTATATTTAATTGTTATTTCCATCTAATTTAGCATAATCTTAATTATTATTAATGTTTTGAAATTTAATTTTATTTATATTAATCTTATACTTCAAAAATATTCATATTACTAAGCAAAAATAANATATATATGGGGATGGTGTCGTCTTCTCCCGCTATCAACTCTGCTAGGGTATCAACTCCTGGCAAACCCTAGCAATTGTTACGGCGATTCACATCAATTTTCTTTCATTTCCTTGCTGTGATTTCTCCAGCTTCGTCTTCTGTATCTTCTTCGCCGTCGTCGACTCACACTCTGTTTGACGCCGACTGCTTCGCACGTTGGCCTCGTCACATTCATTGCTCGACAACGCTTCTGTCACACTGGCCGACAGAAAATTCCCCCGTACACTTTTGTTTCCTTGCCCGACAGCTCTGTTTTGTCTCTTAGCAGGTGAACGCCGACTGATCTCCCTGCTCTGATGGCACTGTCGGCACTATTTTTGGGTGTGGTGGAGTTGCCTGTTGGAAGCTGTCGGTCACCGGAATCGAAATCTTGTCGCCTGCTTCGGAAAGACGCTTAATTTACACACACACACACACACAGATATATATATATAGTTTTCAAAAAAATATGAAATCAAACTGGCCTCATATTTTTCATAGTTTAAATGAAAGAAAACTATACCTCAACCCCTGTATCCACCCCAAAAGATAAACACAAGACTTGAGGGTGAGACTCAATCAAATAAATTAAAAAATATATGAATCTGTTTGGTTTGCGATACCATTTTATTTGTTGACAAGTTCCCCTGTTTAATATGAAGAATTAAATAGGGCTTATATTAAGCTGGGTTCTGAAAAGCTTTCTATAAGGCAAGCCCCTATAGTTAATTACATCTTAGATAACCGAAGTCACCTAAAAAAACTCTCGATAAAAATTAGGAAATGTTATCTTTAAAGAGGTTAAAAGAATAGGACTTTTCAACAAGATCGGACGAAGAGATGTGAAATGAGATTGGCTTAAATTTAGAATATTTATCGTAAAATCCGAATGAGGAAGAACTAGGGGATGTCATAGATCTGAAGGAGAACCTCGGTGACTTCCCAGCCTATCCTATTGTTTGGTTTCAATTTTGAGGAGGAATTATTTAAAAGTTTTATCCTGCCAATTTAATTAGTTGGAGCTTACATTTGTGTGAAACAATCACACAAATAGCCTGGAATATGTGAGGATTTCGGACGACAACCTCGGAGTCCTAAGACAAGTTAGGGCTTATATTGTATAGCAAAGTTATACAAAGTTCTAAAGATGTGTTGAGAATTAATGTTGCATAAGCAAACAACCTTGAAATCCTATGGCTTGTTGTTTAATTCTAAGAAAAGATGTATTGTTGTAGATCCTCTTGCTGTTAAAGATGGTTGTGTTGCTTACGATGCTAGCTTCAAGCTCCTCTCCACGATGAGTTTAAGTTCTCTAATGTGTCAAGTCATGATGTCAAATTAGATGTCTCTATGGTTATGGTTATTTATATATTATAGGAAATATTAAAGTTGATTAGAGCCAAATTGATTAGGATCCTACGATTCCCTCGTTCTGGTACTACTATTTTCTATTGGATTCACTTAGTCTAAATGAATTTACTAAACTCAACTTAATGAGTTCCGTAATTTCATTTAGACCATGAGAAGCCTCGTTAGCAGCTGTAGGTTACCTCCTCCGAGGGGTTCCCGATCATCCAATATAGACATTTTAATTTAGTTGCAATTGTTGTTTTGTGATGTTTGTGATTAAATTTTGAGTTATCTTATATTTTGAATGTTGTGACGGTGAATTTTATCTTGGTTGATTTTAGTTTTGGTTTTTATTTTACAACTATCCTAATAGTTTTGGTTTTCATGCAGGGTGACATCATTGTTTAACATGCAAGTTTTATAAGCATAGAAGTAAGTGTAAAAAATATAAGAAAAAACGGTACTACAAATTGTAAAAGCGTACTTTCCACCACCTGGAATGTCAGTACTTGCAAGGCATGTATAAAATATTACAAGGAACTTAAATTGCATGAGTAGGTGAAGGTTTAGCTACCAAACCCCAGGCTATGATTTTATTGAATCATGGAAGATCTTATTCAATAATTTTAGAACAAAATATGATAAGTTCAATTTTTCCTTCAAAATATCCAAAAGATTTTAAAGTGCTTGGGGTATGACCCTGAACTATTTTGGTGATCTCTTGGATTATTTTGATTTCATTTCTGAACTTATCATATTGTTTCATGAACCATCTAAGTTTAGAGTGTGACTACCCTGTTGCTCAGTAAAACTTAGCAATTTAATTATCCCAAGGATATGATACTGGATTAGTCAGTTAATATTTCACTTATAAGTTATGTGGACGGGTGCCCCTAAGAAAAATTTAGTTCATTTAAGATTGTGGTTCCCATAATTAAGGTCAGGCTTATAATGTTTAAAGATGTTAATCACCAATTATGTTATCTTCTAAATTCGATCAATTGAGTTTAAATATCGAGCCTAGGTTACTACTAAGCCTTCATCAATCATGATGGGTGAAAAGGTGATTATCAAAATTTTGATTTCAAGTAATGTGCATTCTTATCAAATGGTCACATCATCTTCAATTTCGGGCTTAAGAAAAGTAAACAATCATCTTTCCGACTTAAGCCCATTACTTAAGAATCATTTGAATTAAATGGCTTCCGAGCATGAAAATTAGGAGGATTATGATTTTGTAAATGTTGTGCAAGGGTGGTGAGTGGGTTTCTATCTTTTAGTCCCATTGTATTTCAATTATCCAAACATGTTTATTAAGATTAAAATTACTCATTTTCCCTTTGATAATCCTAAATTTTGATTAAGGCACCAAAGTCTTAAAGTTACCACTTTGCCCTTGGAGCACTTCACCTCATAACTCTTTAAACACAACTCAAACAAATCCATGAGATAACTATAATGTTTAGAGGAGAACCTGTGAACCTCTCAAAATTTTAACTTAAGTTAGATAATTATTTAAATTTAGAAAATAGGATTTTCAAAAGTTAATTTATTTAATTATCCAAGATAAAATTTATATTTATGAAAAATATATTAGAGGTTTTCTAAGGTCAAAGAAACACTTAGAGAAAATATCATGATTTTTTTAATCAAATTTCTATTATTATTATTATTTAATTGTTAACCAATTTCAATGATTAAATTGAATAAAAAATAATATTTTAATTGCAAAAATCATTTTTATATTTTTAATATACTTTTCTGAATTCAGAAAACCCAGAGAATCAAATCTTATATTTTTGTGATTTTTAATTTGTTTATTACGATTATTTTAGTGGGAGAACATGAAAAATTCATTTTTAAGCTTTTAAAATTTATCTTTAACTTAAAAAAATTAGAAAAAATGTCCTAATAAATTATAAGTGACCAGGGGACATTTCCACTCATTTTGAAACATTTATTGTATTTTTGAAAATTTTGATATTTTAATTATTTTTAATTCAAAATATATTTTTAAAATGAAATATTTTCACAAAAAATGAGTTTTTTTTATAAGATGCCTCTGATAACAAGGAACTAAGAGAAATAATTTTCATAATTTTTTTAAGCATATTTAATTTAATATAATTATTTTTATACAAAAAAGTAAGGCTTTCTTAAAAATTCATTTTAATACTTAGACTAAGTCAAATAATTTTGATATTTTTGCAGTGAATAAATATGATTTTTATGGACAATGGAGAAATGATTTTTTCAATTTTTGATAAGTGTAAAATTTACATAAATTAATATAAGGTATATGCATTTAATTAAGCATAGAAATTCACAAAATGATTCAAAGTATCACATTTTCCTAGACTTCTCTGACCACAGGAAACCTAATAAAATTATTTCCATAATTTCCTAAGTGATATTTTGATTTATATAATTAAAATAGACAAAATGGTCACCTTGGCTTAAAAATTAGGGCTAGAAGCATAGGAATATCCTCTGACCTTGGAAATATCAGAAGACATAGCCTCTATGATGGGAAATGAACCCTCAAATGTTCAAGCTAAGGGTGAGCAACATTTAGTCATGGAGAATTGAAATACCACAGAGGGTATTTAATTCATTAAAAATCAAGGAATAAGGAAATAATTTTAATTTTTAGTCCACATTATTCTCCTCTATTCACTGAGTAAGAGAGTATTTTTCTTTTATTTTTATGATTTTTTATAAAAAGTTATGAATTTTTAAAGATCTATTATTCATTTAATTAAGAAAAAGCTTTAATTTTCTATTTATCCCAATCACGTGCCACGTCATCCTCGTCTTCTCTAAAGCACCACGCGTCATTTTTTGGTTCGGTGTCGCCATCCGACTCGACAGCCATGCGTCCCGCTGTTCACGCACGAAGGCTTTATCCGGCTCGATCTTGTTCGTCCATCTGATTCACGCTCGATTAGACAGCTCTCTGTCATCATCCCCGATAACCAAAACCCGTGAACCGTCCAACTTTAAACCCTAAGATCTCAGCCTAGACTCAACCAAATTACTTCAGGTTTGTTCCTACACTTTCATCTACTCCAGACGAGTACATCTATAAGGTTACATTGCTATGAATTGTTAGTTTTCTTCGCAAAGGTCGAAACCGAGACCAAAATTAGAGAGCGAGCTATACCTTTTTCCCAAGAGGTGAGACCTCCATTGGGTGCTTTTGGAAGCTTCAATGGAGTCTCACGAACCTTGTGGATGTGTTTATTTCCTTTGGTGAAGGCTCCAAGTATGAGTTCGATCAAAGGGTGGAGCAACTTTGGTCTAATGAAAGGTTAGAGGGCTCAACAGAGGGGAATTTTGATGGGGATCTTCTTCTCTTGCTCTGGTGAAGCTGAAGAGAAAATCAATTTAGGGTTTGAGAGAGTTTTGAGGAAGGCCAAATTTTGCCCTGATTTTGAGCTCAAAATTTAAGCTCAAGTGATGTGGAAGATGGCCAAAGAATGGTTGCAGTGTGGTTGTGGGGTCTTGGAGGAGCTCTGAAAACAGTTTTAACAGGGTTTCCTCAAAAAAAAATTTTTTGATCCCCTTTTAGCCATGGAAGAGGGGTTTAAGTAAAACAGCTTAGGGTGGCTATCATGGCCTTCATTTGGGTGCAATGTGGAGCTTAGGTGGAGGGCTTCAAGATGCTAAACATCAATCAAAGATAAACACATTGGATGATTGAAATTGGGTTTGAACTTAGGCATGGGAGGTCTCTGTTTTGGCTCCTCCGGTAACTAAGGTGGCCGGCCATGGCAAGGGAGGTTCTTAGGTGGCTCAAGAACCTCAGAGGAATCTATCAAAACAATTAATTTGGGCTAGTGATAGGTTTTGGCAAAGATATCTTTGGCTTAAGCTTTTTAGGAAACAAATCCCTTATTTTACGGGAACTTTGGTCCATGGATCATATAAGGTGGGTTAAGTGAGTCTAGCTTAGTCACTAGGATCCAAAAATTGGTTGTAGAAGCCTTGCCTTGATCAATTTGACATGGCTAGGTCAATTTTGGTGCATGGGTCCAATTTGGGTCCAAAAGGCAAAAGGTTGGGTTTGGGTTAGGCTAACCATGACTTTGAGCCCAATTTATTGATCAACATTGTGTAGATGATTGTTTTAAAGATTTTTGGTGAAGTATTTAAGTTATTTTGAGTTCAAATGGAAGCTCAATTTGAAGGATTTTGGGATTTTGGTCAATTTGGACATGTTGGACTAGACTTGGGTCTAGGTTGGGCTAAGGTTGGGCTAAGTCTAAATTGATGGTTGGAAATGGTCCATAGGAATTTCATGAAAAGTTTTCAACATAAATTGGGTGTCAATTTTTGGGTTAGCATATTCAATTTGGTGGAATTTGGGGACATAGCCAATTTAGGGAAAATTTAGGGATTTTTGGACTTGGATCAAAATTGACTGCAATTGAGGCTTTACCATGACCAATTGAGGGTCAAATTTGATGTGTAGGATTTTTATGAAGAGTTTATGATTCAAATTTGGGCAAATCAAGTAGGTTATGGGGTCCAATTAGGTAAGATTAGGTCATAGGATCAAAATTGGGGGTTTGACTTAGATCAAAATTGAGCTCAAAACATGGGCCAATTAGGCTTAAATTTGGTTTAGATTTGTCATTTGAAAGGTGAATTTGAGCTTAGGATTGAAATTGAGGGGAATTAGGGCCAAATTGGTGGACTTGAGGTGAATTTGGGAAATTTGGGCCTTTAAAGGCAATTTGGGGGTTTTAGTCAAAATGGTCAAATTGGCCAAATTGGGTTCAATTGAAGGGTTCAAATTGGCTTCGGAGACATTTGGAGTGGTTTTGGGTGTTTTGGTAAAGTTTGGGGTGCTAAGGGTATTTTTGTTATTTTGGCAAATTTGGGGTTATTTTGGCAATTTTGGTTGGTTTTGGGCAATTTGGGTATTTTTAAATGGTTTGAAATGATTTTTGAACCAATTTGGGTATTTTTAAATGGTTTGAAATGATTTTTGAACCAATTTAGGTATTTTCGGTGAATTTGAGAATTTTGACCAAATATAGGGTTCCAAGGGCATTTAGGTAATTTAGGTGGATTTAGGGGCAAAAGATCAAGTTGGACATTTTGGTAGAATTGGGGTGCCAACCACCTTATATGAGTCATGGACTAATGAAATCCCTATTTGCATCCTCTCTGTACTGGTCTTAGCTAAATCCTAGCCTAGGGCTAGTGGGTTTAGGAGATCATCTACATGAGTCTCCCAAAAGAACAAGGAATCAAAGTCAACAATTTCAGTTCAGGTTTGTGAGTGATTGTGGGTGAAAGTGAGTATAAGTGAGTTAAATAACTTCTGACCAACACCCAGGGTCAATTCTAAGGTCAAGCAGTCCTATGGGAACTCTCCTTGAGATCCTTCATACTGACCCCACCTACTAAATGCTAGAGGTTATGACCAATATGTGGAACTTCAAGTTGAGCAAAGAAGAGTTTAGAGTTTCTAATGGTAAGGGTTCCTTTCTAGTTTTAGTCAACAGGAAAGTCCTACGACTAGACCTTAGGAAACTAATAAGAGAAAACTAAACCTCAACCAAAAGTAAGGTTAACAAGCACTTCCTTCTTTTTTGGTTGAACCGACAAAGCTTTATTTGCCCACGTGATGGGTAACCCTCAAGTGGAGTTTGTGGTTGTCTTCCCCTAAAGCTATAAGGATTATCGCGATGGTACAGGTGATTTCCCTTTGGTTAAGAAGGGAAGCACGAAAGGTGAAAAGCAGCAATATTTTTCTCTGACTTAGAAATTTCAACCCTGACGGAGAAATTCAAGTTTGCTATTATTGGAAAATTTTAGTGGGGGCACTAATACACCTAAGATATATAGTATTTTTAGACACATTTTTATACATATTTTTGAGATATTGCGCTTTAATGGAAGTCGTTTTTGTGTTTTTGTTGCAGATACAAGTAAAAAGGGAAAAATTTCTTAAAGGAGTGAAAAAAGGATCAAATTTGGAGCAAGTGAAAAATTGTGCAAAAAATTTTTGGTGCCTAAGCACCAGATCTAGCGCTTAAGTGCCGGTTAAACAGAGAAAGTTGTACCTAAGCGTCGAGACCCCACGAGTTGACCTCACTTTTGTTGAGGTTTAGTTTTTCCTCTTTAGTAGCCAAGGTCTAGCCATAGGACTTTCCTATTGACTATTCTTAGAAAACTAGACAAGCAACCCTCACCATTAGAAATTCTACACTCCTCTTTACTCAGCTTGAAGTTCCACATATTGGTCCTAACCTCTAGCACTTAGTAGGTGGGGTCATTATTTGGGAACTCAAGATAAGTCACCCATTAGGACTGCTGGAGCTTAGGGTTGATCCTGAGTGTTGGTCTAGGGCTTAAGGTACATACTTGCACTCATAATCACTCACTATCATAAACTTAAACTTCTAGGCTTTGATCCCATAATACTTTTGGGAGACTCATGTAGGTGGCCCCATAAATCCATTAGCCCTTGGCTAGGGTTTGGCTAAGATCACTACATAGAGGACCCAAAATGGGATTTTCATTGGTCCATGGCTTATTTATGGTGGTTGGTACTCCAACTCTACCAAGATACACAACTTATCCTTTTGCCCCTAAATTCCCCAAAATTATCTAAATACTTTGGGACCCCAAATTTGGCCAAAATTCTCAAATTTACCCAAAATATCCAACTTCGTTCAAAAATCAATTCAAAACACCTTGAAAACACCCAAACTACCCAAAATCACCAAAATTGGCTAAATTACCAAAATACCCCTCCTTACCCCAAATTTCAAAAATTTTATTTTTCTCAACTATCACATGATCCAATTTAGCTAATTTAACCATCTTTGACCAAAACCCCCAAATTGCTCTTTAAAGGCCCATATTTTTCCCAAATGACTCCAAATGTTTATCAAATTGGTCTTAATTTAACCCAATTTCAATTCTGAACTCAAATCCAATCTTGATGTGACCAATCTCAACCAAATCCAAGCTCAATTAGTCCATCATTTGAACCCAATTTTGATTTAGATCAAAACCCCAATTTTGGCCCCATGACTTGGTTCCACCAAATTGAACCCATAGTCCCCTCAATTAGCCAAAATTTATGTTTAAAAACCTTCATAACATCCCCATACATTAAACTTGACCTTCAATTGGCCTTGGTGAGACCTTAATTTTAGTGGATTTCAACCTAAAAGCAAAAAGGCCAAAATTTGCCCCAAATTGGCCATGTCTCAAAATCTCACCAAATTGATGGCCTTAGCCCCAAAATTTTCACTCCATCCCTTCATGAAAAATCTTCACAACATCAACCTAGATCATTTTGACCATTTAATTTGGACTTAACCCAAGGCTAGCCCAACCTAGACCCATATCTAGCTCAACATGCCTAAATTGACCAAATTTCAAAATTCCTTCAAACGGACTCACCAATTGAACTCAAAATCACTTCAAACCCTAATCAAAAATCTTCATAAAAATCATCTACACAATGTTGATCAATCAATTAGGCCAATTGACATGGATAGCCTAGCCCAAACCCAAGCTTTGATCACTTGAACCCACATTGAACCCATGCACTAAAGATGGCCTAACTACCCCAAAGTCCCGAAATTAATGACTCCACATCCATTAGTTGGACCCTAGTGACCAGCATAAACCTCTTAAAACCACCTAAACTAATCTATGGACCAAAGGTTCCCTAAATTAAGGGATTTCATTCCATATTTTCCTAAGCTTAGGATATTTTTGTTAAAAATAAAGCCTAAACACATTAAGTTGTTTTGACATATTCCCCTGGCTCACCTAACCTCCCTAGCCACCTCCCCTGGCCGGTCGGCCAACCTAGTGGCCAAAAAATGGATAGATCAAGAGCCACCCCCATGGGATTAAACCCATATCAAACTTATAGTCCACCTCATCCAAATTGAAGCTTAGAGCCTCTCTACCCTCCACCTAGGCATCACATTTCACCCCCCAATTGGCCATGGCAGCAAGCCTAAGGCCACTTTTATAAAATGCTCCCCTCCACGGCCATGGAGGGAGAGCTAAAAATTCATTTAAGAGACTTCCCCAAATTGATCCCAAAGCCTCTTTGAGACCTCCTCAGCGCAACCCAACCACCACATTTCCCTGAATCCCCTGGGCGGAGGCCAATTTTAGAGCTCAAACCTTGCCATAGATAGGACAAAGCTCTCCACACCTCTAAACTCCACCAAACTCAAATTAAACTCACCCACACCTTCATCACATTGAGAGAAGCCAAAGCTCTATCAAATCGCCCTTCCACAGAGCCCCTAGCATAGCTTTAGACCAACAGCTGAAATTGGCCTTGGTCAAATTTGGGTCTAGACATTTCACCATAATAAGTGGCTTAATCCCTAGCTTCTTTGAACCCCAACAAACGTGCCAAGACTCTCTGATCGAAGCTTCCTTTCTCAGAGCCAAGGTATTGAACCTCTCCTCCTCCGGAGCTTATTTTGATTCTCCATTTAATTAGGCTTAATTTAATTACATGATTACCATATGGATATGTTTGTCTCACTTAGACAAGCCCATAGGATCAAACCCAAGGTGATTTGGTTGAGTCTAGGCTGAGATCTTAGGGTTTTAGTGTGAACGGTCACTGCATCACTCTATCGGGGATGATGACGGGGAGTCATCCAATCGCGCGTGTATCGGATGGACGGAGGAGATCGAGCCGGATAGTGTTTCATTAGATGAACAGCGGGCCGAGTCAGCGGTTACATGGATGGCGGCGTCCAACCAGAGCGCGCCATGCGTGCTTTCGGAGCTGCCGAGGATACAGTCAGCGCCTCGCATTTAAATAGATAAATAGGGAATTTAAAAAATCAGAAAATGATCTCTAGCTTTAAAAATTCATATCTTGGTGTAGAAAAACCATAAAAATAAAATAAAAATACCCTCTTGCTCAGTGAATAAAGGAGAACAATGTGAAAAGGATTTGGGGTCCATTTGATGCATATTTTATTTTTAGTTAATTAAACACTGATTTGGATGTTTTGATTCTCCATGCATGTAGTAATCTCACCATGGCTTAAAATTTTATCATGTTGTTGCCTCTGTCTTAAGGAACATTCCTGATTTTTCCAAAGTCAGAGGAGCTCCCCAGATAGAGAATCATATTTTTCAATTTTTTGTGCATTATTTGGTTAAAATAATCATGGAAATTAGCATGTTTCTTAGAAAAATCCAAGAAATATTTGGAAGGTTTATGATGACTAGAGAGCATTTAGGAAAATTTCTCATGAGCTAAGTCATTCAAAATACAACTAATCTTTACAAACCCTAAATCACTAAGATAATTAATTTTAAAAAATACAAACAAAAAAATGACTTGATTTTTAATCTCTACTATTATTTAAGATCCAAAGAACTCACCATAAAAATTTCAAAGCATTTTGAGTCCATTTGATAACTTAAATTGATTTTTCAAGTTAAATAA
>JXCR01122944.1:9799-26272 GCA_002079205.1 Phalaenopsis hybrid cultivar | reverse complement strand
GAATTTTTGGTCCGAAAATGCCATTTTTAACCCCTCCTATCGTCTTCCCCAAATTGAGTTTGCAATTTTGAGGGCTAGGGCAAGTGAAATTTAGAGATTTCTTGGTGGAATCAAGTGAGATTTGCTAGATCCATGTTCCTTAAGGTAAGAGCTTTACTTCTATGCAAAAATTTTGGATTTTCACCAAATATTTTAAGCACATTTGGAAGATTTCAAAAATTTACTATTCATGGTGAAAAGTGAAGAAAAATCTATGAAAATTGATTGAGAAGTTTAGTTAGTGTTTTTGGAAGTTTAATTTAGTGATTTAAATTTAATTTTTAAAGTTATTTTTAGAATTTATCAAATTTGTAGAATGACACCAAGAATGAAAAGGGGCAAAGATAAGGGCCCATTTGATTTGAGTAAAGTTATAAGTTCTAAAGCTCAGGATCGATATACTGACGCTCTACAACCATGAAAATTGATTCAGGAGCGATATTTTAAGAGTCCAAGTGGAGAAGTGGAAGACCTAATAGTCCACCGACAGTGGGAAAAATTCTGTTGTTTCTCTGCTTTCACTGTACTTTCTATTGTAAGGGAATTTCATGCAAATCTTCCAAAGGCTGAGGACGATCGAGTTATGGTTCGAGGGAAGTTGGTACCTTTTACTCCAGAGGTAATCAACTTATTTTACCATTTACCAGCAGAGATTTTGTGCTTTTATGCAAATTATAGTCCTGCGGAAGAGGAATTGGACGAGATCATATCTTATTTGACTGTTGGAAGAGGACTTTAGAAGATTATAAATGAGAGGAGAGTAAATTTTCTAACGTCAAAGTTGTGTGCACCACCAAAGGCTTGGCACTATTATATATCTAATTGTCTGCTTTCTATAAATCATTTTAGTAAAGTGACCAAAGAGAGAGAGCGATGTTGAATTATTGTATTCAGGAGGGAAATCCCATCAACATAAGGGCTTTGATCTATCATACTATCATCAGTTCAGTTGTTGTTGCTGCTACTACTACAGGTATGGGATTTGCTTCCTTGATATTTTCTTTATGTGTGCAGGCTGGAGTAAAGTATGATAGTTGCAAGGAAGTTTTGTTGCCTCTGAAGCTCATTATGAAAGTGAATGTGAATACTTATTTAGAGCATTCAATTTTTGGCTAGAGAGGAGGATTTTCCAGGAGCTATGGATTAGAGACGTCTGCTGCATCTACTTAAGCTGCATCTTCATCAAGACCCTCTGCTTCACGTGCTTCTACATATCGAGGTGAGTCAACTAAGACTCAAGAGCAGTTATTACAGAAGATGATGACCCATATCCACTTTACCATTGATAAAGTTCAAAATCTAGAACATTTTGCTGAGCATACAAATAGGTAAAATAGGAGAAACAGTTACTTTGAGGAGAAATTATACCCAACTCTGGAGGGCCTAATTAGAGGTAACCCATGAGTAGTATTTCCTCAATATCCTCATTATCCTGACTATGAGCCTAAAGAAAAATTGTATAGTGGTGATTCTGAGAGTGGAGATGAGTAGAGATGAGAGATGATGTGTTGGACTTGATTTGGTTTGATGTATTGTTATGTTTGTGTTTTGTTATAGACTCTGTGATGTAGTACTGCTAAAGATGCAATTATGTGATGTTGTGGACTATGTTTTATGTTGTGTTTTGAATTTTTATGTTCTATTATTGTTGTGATTGTTGTGTTAGATAGTGTTTTTAAAATTATAGGGCAGTAACTTTTTTTGTTTTTAGTATTGTGGATTGGTTAGTTTACAAATTAACTTAATTCGATGTCTTTTTTTTAAAATGTTAAAAATCTTGCTAGCTTATATCTTAATTTTAAAATTCAGAATCTGATACCCTGTTTTTTTCTTTTATCATGTTAGTGTGTTGTGTGTTTTTATACCCACTGTTTAGAAATCTATTGAACCTCTACATGTTAAACTAAACTAAAATGTTAGAAATTTGATCAAAATTAATTTTACTCTTGTCTTTAGTTTTATACTTGTATAATTAGGATGTAAAGATAACTGTTAGCATGTTATTTCAATTTTCATTCCAGCCTATATAATTATCTGATGCTAAACTATTTAATCTGTTAAAAAAATTAAGTTTGGGGGAGTGACGAAAAACATTTTTAAAACTTGAATTTTATTTATTCTGAAATGAACTACAAATGAATTTGAATTTTAAAAGAAAAATTGATTATGTTTATGAAGTTATATTAGGGAAGTAAAATTTGATTTTAGAAATGAGTAAAATAATTTACTTAAAACTTTAAGTAATGAAGAAAAACTTTAAGTTAAAAATTTTTAGTATAGAAATTGATTAATATAAGTGACTATCTTTAGTAAGAAAAATTATATTTTTGAAAAATTGAGATAATTTAGAAATTTTTTTAATACATAGATTTATATTAAAATGATTTTCAAAACTATTTTAATATTTATAAGTAAAAGTTTTATATCAAGACTTTACTTTAGGAAAGGAGAAGTAGAATTCAAAATCCTTAAAGACCTATCCAGATATATTAATCCATGCAGTAAAAAGAAAAAAAAGAAAAGAAAAAAAAAAGAAAAAAAAAGAAGAAAAAGAAGAAGAAAAAGAAAAGAAAAGGAAAAGAAAAGAAAAAGAAAAGAAATGTAAGGGAGGAGAAGCTTGAGGATTTGTGCCTAATCAAAAATTGGTTCTACATTTAATCTTTTTAAAGTATAAGACTTGATAAAATCTTAAGATTATAAATATAATATAGTAAGTAAAATTATTTTAAGTAAAAATTTTTAAGTAGAGAAAATAAAAGAACTAAAATCTAAACTTAGAGAACTTACAATATTTCTTAATTAGATAGGAACTCATATTTTTATAGTTCCTAACATTAAAAAATTTTCAAACTTTAAGTTGGTCTCATTTACTAATTCTAAATTGAACTATTATATTTCTAAATCTAAATTTTAGTAACTTCTGAAGAAACTCATATACATATCATACATATTTGGGTTTTAAAGATTGAAGTGTCACTTGAGGACAAGTAACATTTTAAGTTTGGGGGATTTTGATACACCTAAAATATATAGTATTTTTAGACACATTTTTATACCTAATTTTGACATATTGCGCTTTAATGGAAGGTACTTTTGTGTTTTTCTTGCAGATATAAAAAAAATAGAAAAAATGCTTAAAGGAGTGAAAAAGGATCAAATTTGGAGCAAAAAGGTGAAAAATTGTACAAAAGAGTTTTGGCGCCTAAGCGTCAAATCTAGCGCTTAAGCATCGGTTAAACAGAGAAGATGGTGCCCAAGCTCCGAGACCCCGCGCTTAAGTACCAGTGGCAGTTACTAGATGAATAAAATTGATTTTCATGAGTTTCGAAGAGGTTTTTTAGGCGCCCAATTGGCTTAATAGGTGGTTGTAACCACCACCATGGATAAAAATTATCATGAAAGGATGCGTTTCTTGGGAAAATACATCGAATTAAGGCACATTTTGAAGAGATCCCAAGGCACCACTTGGAAAACAATGAAAGAAAGAAGGGAGGACTTAAAAAAGAGTCCTGAAAATATTAGCAAGTTTTGAAAGTTCTTCTCTGGGAGTTAGTTAATAGAGATTTTCAAGAACCACTTTTTATTTACTTTATCTTTTTTGTTATTTTTTTTGAGTGATTGTAAAAGAGAGGAGATTCAAAGAGACTTTTTGGTGGAGGACTTGAGATAAGTTTTTATCTTTTGTTTTAGACTACTTTTGGTTTTAATTGAAATGGGAGAGGACTTGAGATAAGTTTTTATCTTTTTGTTTTAGACTACTTTTGGTTTTAATTGAGACTTAGGACTTGAGATAAGTTTTTATCTTTTGTTTTAGACTACTTTTGATTTTAATTGAGACTTGTTATTGTTGAGATAAGTTTTTATCTTTTATTTTAGACTACTTTTGGTTTTAATTGAGACTTATTGTTGATTTAATTGAGACTTGTTTTGTTTTAGACTACTTTTAGTTTTAATCGAGACTTGTTGTTGGTTTGACAATGATTTCTTCTTTTAAACGAGTGTAGTTTTGTTTTCTCCATGAATTCTGAGTAGTTTTCTTTATCTTTCTTCTTAAAATGAGAACATTTGTTTTAGACTACTTTTAGTTTAAATTGAGACTTGTTGTTGGTTTGACAATGATTTCTACTTTTAAACTAAAGTGTGGGTTTTAATTGAGACTTGTTGTTGGTTTGACAATGATTTCTACTTTTAAACGAAAGTGTGGTTTCTTTAATCGAGACTTGTTGTTAGTTTGACAATGATTTCTTCTTTTAAATTAAAGTGTTGTTTTTTTCTCCATGGATTCTGAGTAGTTTTCTTTATCTTTCTTCTTAAAATGATAAGTAATTAAGATTTGGATGAAAGTTGTGGAGAATATTGATCTTTAATGTTGGAAGAAGTTGTGATGATTTAAATCCATACACTTCATTTACTTCTTAATTTGGTCAATCCAGATGTTAAAATTTGTAGTGAGAAAATGTAAGAACCGGGCTGGTAATTTCTCAATCAACAATTGGAAAGAATCACATGAGGTTGTATGAATGAGAATGTAGTTCATATGATTGAGTATAAATAAATAGTGAAATATTCATTGATGGATGTAGAGTTAGAGGACTTTAAAGTGACAGGTTAAAGCCCCCAAATTAATTAATTATTTTAGGTTCTGATATGAGAATGTTAGCCCTCAGGTGGAGGGAATCGAGGGAACTCTAGAGTTAGAGCTAGTACCTTCTCTGCCTAGCCGGTCTTTAAAGCTATTCAAACTTTAAATTAGCCTATGTTCTTTATAGCATCTCTAGTAAGGGTAAAGAATATTATTACTCCTATTTGACACAACACAATTTGCATACTTCCATAACAGAATTCTTATACTTATTACTGATTCATGATAGGAAGAAAAGTATTTTCATATTAAGTACTTTCTTCTACAGAAACTTTAGTTATCTTTTTAAGTTGTTACTATTTTGTTAAAATATCAAAAATATCAAAAATGTTTAAATTTTAAATTCATGAAAAAATCATTTTTAGTTTAAGTAATTATCTTTTTAAAAGAAAGAAAAACTTTTTAAAAAGTGCATATTGCATAATCTTCTCTGTGGATTCGATATTCAAGTTTTAATTAAAAAGTCCTATAGTACTTGATAATGATACGTATACTTGCGTGGTATCCCAATATAAATATTTATAAATTAAAACGTTAAATTCTTATTTTTCTTCATGATCAAGTTTTTGGTTTTGTTGCAAAATAAGAAAATATAAGTGAAAAATACCATCAGCATAAGCATTAAGTCGGGATCAAGTTTTTGGCGTCATTGTCAGAGATTAAAATCTTCAAATTGTCATGTCAACTTCTTAAATTCTACATNGAGAATGTTAGCCCTCAGGTGGAGGGAATCGAGGGAACTCTAGAGTTAGAGCTAGTATCTTCTCTGCCTAGCCGGTCTTTAAAGCTATTCAAACTTTAAATTAGCCTATGTTCTTTATAGCATCTCTAGTAAGGGTAAAGAATATTATTACTCCTATTTGACACAACACAATTTGCATACTTCCATAACAAAATTCTTATACTTATTACTAATTCATGATAGGAAGAAAAGAGTTTTCATATTAAGTACTTTTCTTCTACAAAAACTTTAGTTATCTTTTTAAGTTGTTACTATTTTGTTAAAATATCAAAAATATAAAAAATGTTTGAATTTTAAATTCATGAAAAAATTATTTTTAGTTTAAGTAATTATCTTTTTAAAAAAAGAAAAACTTTTTAAAAAGTGCATATTGCATAATCTTCCCTGTGGATTCGATATTCAAGTTTTAATTAAAAAGTCCTATAGTACTTGATAACGATACGTATACTTGCGTATTATCCCAATATAAATATTTATAAATTAAAACTTTAAATTCTTATTTTTCTTCATGATCAAGTTTTTGGTTTTTTTGCAAAATAAGAAAATATAAGTGAAAAATACCATCAGAACTATTGTTATACTGTGCATAAGCATTAAGTCGAGATCAAGTTTTTAGCGTCATTGTAAGAGATTAAAATCTTCAAATAGTCGTGTCAACTTCTTCAATTCTACATATAAAAAAAGAATATCAGGATCAATAGGATACTTAAATATTTTCAAGGTCATTTGAATTTTGCTTGAGGAATTATAAGATGAAGAGCCCCAAGGACAGGATAGTAATATTAAACTTTGGTGCCTTAATCCAAATTTTGGATTAACCATTAGGGATGGGAAATTTTGATCCTTAATAAATATGTTGGATGATTGAAATGCAATGGGTTAAAGGTAGAAACTCACTTACCACATTTTCATAATATCAACAAAAGCATAATTTCCTTAATCTTCATGATTTGGAAGTCAACTATGATCAAAAGAGTCTCAAGTGGTGGGCTTAAGCTAAGGAGATGATAATTCACTTACCTTAAGCCTAAAATTGATGATGATGTCATATTTTAATAAGAATAATGTCACTTAAACCAAGATTTTAGCCACCAACATTTTCTTCCATTATGATTATTAAGGGCTTAGTAGTGGCACAGGCTCGATGTCTAAAATCAATTGATTGGATCTAGAAGATAATATGATTGGGTATTAACACTTCTTTAAACACTCCAAGCCCATTTTTTATGAACACCAAAACTTTAATGACTTAAGCTTACCTTAAGGGCATTCATCCATATAATCTTTAAAGTAAAGTATCAAATTGATTAAAAATCCTATCCTTGAGGTAATTGAATTGTCAAGCTTCATTGCGCAATGGGGTAGTCACACTCTAACCCCGGATGATTAATGGAACAATATTATGAAGTTCTAAATGAACTCAAAATAATTCAAGAGAGCCTCAAAGTAATTCAAGGTCATTCCCCAAACACTTTGAAATATTTTGGATACTTTGAAGGACAAATTGAAGTTGTCATATTTTGTTCTAAAATCATCCACTGCGGTCTTCCGATGCTCAATAAAGTCATACTTTAAGATTTTATAGCTATACCTTCGTCTACTCTTGCAATTTATGTTCTTCAAAAAATTATATACACACTGCCAGAAGTAACCTTTTACGTGGAGGAACTAGAAGAAGCGACAAGTACGCTTTTAAATTATTGTATTTACCTTTCTATACTTCTTGTTTTGAACTTGCATGTTAAATAATGATGTCACCCTGCATGTCAAAACCAAAACCATTATGATAGCCACAAAACCAAAACTAAAGTTTAAAAAAATTAAACAAGATAAAATTCACCGCCATAATATTTAAAATATAAGAAAACTCGAAATTTAATCACAAACATCACAAAACAAAAAGTACAGCTAAATTAAAATGTCTCTATCGGATGATCAGGAATCCCTCAGAGGAGGTAACATACTGTTGCTAACGAGACTTCCCACGGTCTAAATGAAAATACAGAACTCATTGAGTTGAGTTTAGTAAATTCATTTGGACTAAGTGAATTCGAAAAAAAATAGTGGTGTCGGAGTGAGGGAACTGTGAGTTCCTAACTGGTATCACTCTAATCAACTTTAACATCTTCCATAATATTTAAACAACCATGACATTTAGGAAACATCAGACTTGAAATCAAGACTTGACACATTAGAGAACTTAAAATCACCACGACGTAGAGCTTTGAGCTAGCATTGTAGGCAGCACGACCATCTATAACAGCAAAACATGTCTACACCAGCTAAACCATTCTATAAAATTAAACAACAAATAATAGGATTTTGAGGTTGTCCGCCTGGTGCGACATAAATCCTCAACTTATCATTAGGCCTTTGTATGACTCTACTATAAAATATAAGCCCTAACTCGTTTTAGGTTTCTGAGGTTATCCTTCCTAATGACCTAAATCCTCACATCTTCTCGGCTAATTTTGTGATCTTCTCACACGAATGTAAGCCCTAATTAAAAAAATTGACAAAATGAAACATTTAAATATTTCTCCTCTAAATTGAAACTAAACCATAGGATAGCTTCGAAAATCACCGAGATTCTCCTCAGGATCCGNATAATAGATATATATATATATATATGTGTGTGTGTGTGTGTGTGTGTGTGTGTGTGTGTGTGTGTGTGTTTTCGTGTGTGTGTAAATTAAATGTCTTTTTAATGCAATCGATGAGATTTCGATTCCAGCGACTGACAGCTTCCAACGGGTAACTCCTCAACTTTTAGTGCCGACAAAATCCTACACTATAATTTTCTTTAATGAGTTTTCACATAAAGCCTACAATGGTGTCATTTTCAATGTGAAGATATCAGTGACATATGTTCAAAGATTTGAAATTANTTCTTTAATGAGTTTTCACATAAAGCCTACAATGGTGTCATTTTCAATGTGAAGATATCAGTGACATATGTTTAAAGATTTGAAATTACTGTTATATCTTATTTTCCTCCTCAAAATGCTTAATTTTTAGGGAAAAATTGCATACATATCATAAATTTCTTATGTATTTACATGTCTAACACCTAAAATTTGATATTTAACTATATAGCACTTTGATGCTTATGCATGATATGTATTTCACTTTTAGAATGTTAGAAATGGTAGTATTTTTTATTTGATGATTAAAATTTGAGTGGCAAGAAGGTAAATGATGTCTATGCTTGAGGAGATGTATTTCACTTCTATAAAATTATGAATGGTAGTATTTTTTGGTTTGATGTTTAAAATTTGAGTGGCAAGTGGGTAAATTTAAAATTTTAGGTGATTGATATGTAAATATATAAAATTTTTTTGTATGTAATTAAATGCCCGTAATTTTTTTGATACTTTCTTATCTACAAACTCACTCTTTCATGGCATCATATCATAGGATGAAAGGAGTGTCTTTTTGTTTTTTGTGATGGTTAAGTCATGATTCATGGTTTTTTTTAAGTGAGTGGTAAATATCATATGTATATTTAAAGCCATATTTATGACACATTTTCATGTCTTAGTATTTCTATGTGTTTTTATGTCCTAAGATTTGAGATGTCTTGGTTTTGAAAGGTTTGGAAATAACCCATTGAGATGCTGCATGCCTAAAAATTTTATAGCATTTGCTTTGAAATTTTTTATAAAAGATTTTGAAATGTGCTTCTTTTTCTCCTATTGTGATAATTTTTTTTGTTATGTTTAGTTATTTGAAACCTACACTATGTTTTTTCTTTAAGTTCTTATTATGAAACAAATTATTTCATGTTATCCCATTTATTTGACAGTACCCAGTGAGTAAAACCAAAGAGATCAGATCATTATCTTTCTCGGATAGGGAGGTTATTATTATTTTTTGCGATCTCTGTCATATGGAAGTCGAGCTGGAAAATAGACCCATTACATATTTTAACATAGAAATGTGACAAAATATAATGATAAATTCAAGGAATTGACAAGAAGGGATTATGATAGGATGAAATTTAAGAATAATTGGGATCAATTAAAGAATGATTGAAATTTATGAAAAAAATTAAAAAGGGGATCAACGGGATTAAGTTGGGATTTGTTGATGTGGACAATTGATGCACTGGAGGATTGGTGGACTGACAAATTACAAATAATGGCATACCAAAAATTACTTCTTTTTCCATTGTTTATCCCACTAAGACGACTTAACTGATAAAAGTTGTAATATCTTGGAGGCAGTGCCAACAACAAAGAAATTAAAAATCAGTGTCATTGAACTAGTACTAGAAAAGAAGTTAGACAACATGTTTTCACCCCAAGTGAGCAGGGGTTTACTGGCTTACCAGAAGTCATGTGAAACAAGTAGGTATGTGACTTAGGAGAAGGCCCTAGCCAAATCCACAAGGATGTTGAATCGACATGTGGGTCAAACCAGCCCAAGGTGAAGGAAAGGAGAAAAGGAGCAACATACATCAGAGGCACAATAACAAAACTGGTTGAATCCTCCACCTTTAATTCTAGTGCCTCGCAAGACACATTCATTGATGATTTTCTTCGAGTACTAGATACATATATTGAAGGTAAGGCAAAAAAAATTCTTTATGTAAATTTTGTGAAGTTGTTGGAAGACCCAACCCGCAACAATTTTTCATATATTTGGATACATAATTTTGAGTCGATTACTTATGCTCTTTCATGGACAAATGATTATTTTAAGTCATTATCTGTCTATTTTCTTAATAATATTTAAAATTTATTTTATGATTTATTTGATTTCTTTCTAGGACGCACATTTAGTATGCTTTAATCATATTATTAATGATTATTATTGTCCGATGTTCTATTTTTTTCTTCAAATGGATTAAGTTCTTCTATGTTAAAATTAGTACATTGTCCTTTTTGAAACTATAATAGGATAGATCTGGAACAATTGCAATATAACTGAAAAGTTGTTATCAATTATAATATGTTGTACGAGTAATATCTTTCTTACATTGACCAAACCTCATGTATGACGTAAAGCAGTATTACGGATAAATGGGTTGGTCAACTATTACAAGGCCAGCCAACACGGTATGCCAACATGCTCCATATGAAAAAGGGTTATTTATTGATATGCTTAATGAACTTAAAATCCATCATATATTGCATGGCTCAGCAAGAATGACAAAAAGAGAGGTGTTGCAATAACCTTCTACATATTATCACATAATGAATTTATTATATGAGCTATGGAGTGATTTCAACATTTATCGGAGACTATCAGTAGGTGTTTATTGGTGGGTTTGAATGATCTTGTAAGTTTGGCATCCAAGATAGTTAATCCTGATAACCCCACATTCGAGTTCATTTCTATACAAATTGTAAATAACCATCGATACATGTCGTTTTCCGAAGAATTTTTTTTTTAAATATCATTTATACATCAACATGAGTTACATGTGAAATCTAAATGAATTATATCTAATATGACATAATTGTATTGGAGTTATTAATGGAATGCATGTTGATGCTCGGCTATCTGGTATAGAGAAGGACGCCTACATTAGAAGTCATGGCTCTCCCACACAAAATGTGTTAGTCATGTGTGACTTTGACAAGTGCTTACTTTTTTATGACTGGATGGGAAGACAATGCATATGATAGCAATGTTTTTAAGTTTGCAATCATAAATCAAAGAAACTACTTCCCATACCCACTTTCAGTACGTAAATATAACAAATATGTTTGATATTTTTGGTTCATTACTAATTGATGTATTTAGGCATGTAAATATTACTGGGTTGATCTTGAATATCCTTTAAGTAGGGGGTATTTGAAGTCATCCCATGATACGAAGTACCACATTCCAAATTTTGAAAGATCTAGCAGGGTTGCATGCGAAAGGAAGGAAAAATTTAACAAGAGGCATTCTTTCTTATGAGACATGATCAAAAGATCCTTCAGAGTGTGGAAAAAGAACTGGGTGATATTATGTGATATGCCGACTTACTCATTTCCGAATCAAGTGCATATAGTAGTGGCCACTATCCCACTACACAAATAAATTTGACAACACTCCTTTAGATCAGATGTAGACTTCTCCCTCGCAAAAGATGATCACCTCCAGCTCCCGCCAAAAGCATCTTAATTCTATGTGGGATAATCCATACAACAACAACAAATAGAATCATTGCATCTGAGATGTCAACATTGAGAGAGTAGAAAGTGGATGACATTTTTCAATCTTGAATGAACCTATCTTGTTAATTTACGAACTATTATGTTTTTTGTAGCTCAATTATATCACAAGTATTTTTTAATTTAAAACTTTCATGTCATTATTATTTTTTTCTAAATATATGTTTGAGTTTTATATATTTATTTTTATTTGGTGGGCTTGTGAGATACATGATGAGACTTTGGACATTATCAGTTTATCTAGACGGTNTTGAATCACAGCTACGGGATGGTAGTGCTGTAATTTGACTGAAGTATGAGTTTTGTCGTTTTGAAATGTAATCATTGGACAAGATTCAATTGAAATATTAGACTCCATAATCAATAACTTAGTGAATTGTAAAAAATACATTTTGACAAGTTTTAATATGTTTCAAAACAATATTTATCTTCACGCGATTCTTGCATTTAATATTTTTTTTATTCGTTCTGGAAATAGAAAAATACAAAATTTGTTGAAAAAAAAAAAATCAAATAAGCTAACTTAGGCTCCGTTTGGGGCAANTTTTTTATTCGTTCTGGAAATAGAAAAATACAAAATTTGTTGAAAAAAAAAAAATCAAATAAGCTAANGTATGTTTGGGGTAACTGCAGATTTTCCAGCTTATCTTGATAAGCTGTTGAACAGTAGCTGATCCAAATAAGATGACTGACTGTTTGGTTTGTGTGTTTAAAAATAGCCGAGTTCCAGTTATTTCTGTAAAAATGATTATTCTATCTCCGATCTCGATAAGCTGGCTGGGTGTTTGGTTTGTGTGTTTGGAAAACAACTGATTTACAGTTGTTTCTGGATAAATGGTCATTATGTCACTGTGCAGTTGTATTGNCTATGGCGGCGTTTTCAAAACGCCGCCTCACCTTTTGGAAACTGTGTTTGAGCAGCTTATCCGAAAATGTTGTTGGTTTCTTACACTAAATGTGGAACGCGGGTCGAACCCCGTAGTTCGTGTTTCCAGATAAACTGCTTCCATAGATAAGCACAAGCTGCCCCAAACGAAACCTTAGTTATGTTAGATATGTTGGGTGAAAAACATAGGATATTCATGAAAATTAATGTTTTTTTATAAAGAGGCCTAACGAATTATGTTCCATCATCGAAAGATCTTACCAATTTAGGGTATGTTTGGGGTAACTGCAGATTTNTGAAAAACATAGGATATTCATGAAAATTAATGTTTTTTTATAAAGAGGCCTAACGAATTATGTTCCATCATCAAAAGATCTTACCAATTTAGGGTAAGTTTGGGGTAACTGCAGCTTATCCAGCTTATCTTGATAAGCTGTTGAACAGTAGCTGATCCAAATAAGATGACTGACTGTTTGGTTTGTGCGTTTAAAAATAGCTGAGTTCCAGTTATTTCTGCAAAAATGATCATTCTATCTCCGATCTCGATAAGCTGGCTGGGTGTTTGGTTTGTGTGTTTGGAAAACAGCTGATTTACAGTTGTTTCTGGATAAATGGTCATTATGTCACTGTGCAGTTGTATTATTTGCAACAAAATTGTTATGGCTATATATTTGATAATTTAAAACAAAAAATTTGCTTCATAACAATACAAAAAAAATATACACCTCGCTATACAAATCAATAAGACAGTCACTACATAAAAATAGCGGCCCTTATAAAAAAAATGAGTTCTTGGTTGCATTTCACCCACGTGAAAACAACGTCCTGTGCCACATGTACATACCACCAAAAAAGGTCAACTAGTAGGTCCTCATAAACCGATGTACAGAAAAGAAGAGGGGATCTAACACTAACCAAAAACGACCACAGACCATCCAGAAGAACCCAAAATATTCAAATTCCCATAAAAAACCTCACAAGCTCATCAGAAAAAAATACAAATAATGCTCAAATGGTAAAGAAAAGGCAAAAATCATGGAAATTGAAAATAAGAAATACTATTGAATAAAAATATATCTGATTAACAAAAAAATAGCAGGCATGAGGACTCTAAGAATTCACCACACCAACTAACGAATCTGTCACTACAATACGACAGTTGACCTTTTAAGGAAATAAGTTCTTGGTTGCCTTTAGCCTACATAAAACAAACCTCTCATGTGTCACATATGCATATCACCAAAAAAGGCCATCCAAGGTAGCCTAAAGAATCGTTGCACCGAAAGAACAGAGGTATTTAGTTTCCTTCATTGTGCATGTACATAAAAAAATTCATCCAGAAACACCTCTTAAACTGATGCAANATACCACCAAAAAAGGTCAACTAGTAGGTCCTCATAAACCGATGTACAGAAAAGAAGAGGGGATCTAACACTTACCAAAAACGACCATAGACCATCCAGAAGAATCCAAAATACTCAAATTCCCATAATAAACCTCACAAGCTCATCGGAAAAAAAAAATACAAATAATGCTCAAATGGTAAAGAAAAAGCAAAAATCATGGAAATTGAAAATAAGAAATACTATTGAATAAAAATATATCTGATTAACAAAAAAATAGCAGGCATGAGGACTCTAAGAATTCACCACACCAACTAACGAATCTGTCACTACAATACGATAGTTGACCTTTTAAGGAAATAAGTTCTTGGTTGCCTTTAGCCTACATAAAACCAACCTCTCATGTGTCACATATGCATATCACCAAAAAAGGCCATCCAGGGTAGCCTAAAGAATCGTTGCACCGAAAGAACAGAGGTATTTAGTTGCCTTCATTGTGCATGTACATAAAAAAATTCATCCAGAAACACCTCTTAAACTGATGCACCAAGAAAAAGAAAACTACTCGGTTGCCTTCATTGAGATTTCACATGCAGCACTAACCAACAACAAGCAATAGGCCATCTAGATAAACTGATAATGTCCAAAGTATCATCATGTATCTCACAAGCCCACCAAATAAAAATAAATATATAAAACTCAAACATAAATTTAGAAAAAAAAATAATGACATGAAAGTTTTAAATTAAAAAATACTTGTGATATAATTGAGCTACAAAAAACATAATAGTTCGTAAATTAACAAGATAGGTTCATTCAAGATTGAAAAATGTCATCCACTTTCTACTCTCTCAATGTTGACATCTCAGATGCAATGATTGTATTTGTTGTTGTTGTATGGATTATCCCACATAGAATTCAGATGCTTCTGGCGGGAGCTGGAGGTGATCATCTTTTGCGAGGGAGAAGTCTACATCTGATCTAAAGGAGTGTTGTCAAATTTATTTGTGTAGTGGGATAGTGGCCACTACTATCTGCACTTGATTCGGAAATGAGTAAGTCGGCATATCACATAATATCACCCACTTCTTTTTCCACACTCTGAAGGATCTTTTGATCATGTATCATAAGAAAGAATACCTCTTGTTAAATTTTTCCTTCCTTTCGCGTGCAACCCTGCTAGATCTTTCAAAATTTGGAATGTGGTACTTCGTATCATGGGATGACTTCAAATACCCCCTACTTAAAGGATATTCAAGATCAACCCAGTAATATTTACATGCCTAAATACATCAATTAGTAATGAACCAAAAATATCAAACATATTTGTTATATTTACGTACTGAAAGTGGGTATGGGAAGTAGTTTCTTTGATTTATGATTGCAAACTTAAAAACATTGCTATCATATGCATTGTCTTCCCATCCAGTCATAAAAAAGTAAGCACTTGTCAAAGTCACACATGACTAACACATTTTGTGTGGGAGAGCCATGACTTCTAATGTAGGCGTCCTTCTCTATACCAGATAGCCGAGCATCAACATGCATTCCATTAATAACTCCAATACAATTATGTCATATTAGATATAATTCATTTAGATTTCACATGTAACTCATGTTGATGTATAAATGATATTTTAAAAACAAATTCTTTGGAAAACGACATGTATCGATGGTTATTTACGATTTGTATAGAAATGAACTCGAATGTGGGGTTATCAGGATTAACTATCTTGGATGCCAAACTTACAAGATCATTCAAACCCACCAATAAACACCTACTGATAGTCTCCGATAAATGTTGAAATCACTCCATAGCTCATATAATAAATTCATTATGTGATAATATGTAGAAGGTTATTGCAACACCTCTCTTTTTGTCATTTTTGCTGAGCCATGCAATATATGATGGATTTTAAGTTCATTAAGCATATCAATAAATAACCCTTTTTCATATGGATCATGTTGGCATACCGTGTTGGTTGGCCTTGTAATAGTTGACCAACCCATTTATCCCTAATACTGCTTTACGTCATACATGAGGTTTGGCCGATGTAATAAAGATATTACTCGTACAACATATTATAATTGATAACAACTTTTCAGTTATATTGCAATTGTTCCAGATCTATCCTATAATAGTTTCAAAAAGGACAATGTACTTATTTTAACATAGAAGAACTTAATCCATTTGAAGAAAAATATAGAACATCGGACAATAATAATCATTAATAATATGATTAAAGCATACTAAATGTGCATCCTAGAAAGAAATCAAATAAATCATAAAATAAATTTTAAATATTAATAAGAAAATAGATAGATAATGACTTAAAATAATCATTTGTCCATGAAAGAGCATAAGTAATCGACTCAAAATTATGTATCCAAATATATGAAAAATTGTTGCGGGTTGGGTCTTCCAACAACTTCACAAAATTTACATAAAGAATTTTTTTTGCCTTACCTTCAATATATGTATCTAGTACTCGAAGAAAATCATCAATGAATGTGTCTTGCGAGGCACTAGAATTAAAGGTGGAGGATTCAACCAGTTTTGTTATTGTGCCTCTGATGTATGTTGCTCCTTTTCTCCTTTCCTTCACCTTGGGCTGGTTTGACCCACATGTCGATTCAACATCCTTGTGGATTTG
>JXCR01122942.1:3374-15744 GCA_002079205.1 Phalaenopsis hybrid cultivar | reverse complement strand
CAATCTCTCTTTACGCAAAGATGCTCTCACCTTCTTTCTGTCCCTCACTCTTTTCTCTCTTCGGATGTCTCCGTCTGATGCTGGAAAGAGCAAGAGAAAAGAGAGTGTGGAGAAACACAGAACGCCAGAAAAAGAGTGAAAGAGGTGAGAGAGAACGGGAGAGAGAGTGAGTGAAAGATGTTGAGGAAGAGAAAGAAATGAAGAGCAGGAGAGAATGAGAAAGGAAGAGCGAGAGAGGGGGAGTAGGAGGAAGGGGTTAAGATTAAGATAGGGAAGGATTGGTGGAGAGAGATTGCTTGATCCCCCCATCTCTCTCTCACTCACCTCTATTTTTCTATCTTTCTCATGTGAGAGAGAGAGTTAGAGAGAAGAGAAATAGAGAGAATGAAAGAGATATATTTATAAAAACAGAGATAGAGAGGTAAGGGCAAAAGAGAGGGAGGGATGAGAGAGAGAGAGATAAGAGTGGGAATTGAGCATAAGAAAGGGAGGGAGAGAATTTTGGGAGGAAGAGAGAGAGAGAGCAAAAGAGGGTCAGGGGAAAAGAGAGGGAAGAGAGAGAGAGAGAGAGGGAGAGAGCTATTCTTTCTCTCAATATTCCTCCATACTCGTTTACCTTTTCCTCTCTCATCCCTTTCTCTCTCTCTCTCTCTCTTATCCTAACTTTCATTCTTGTTGTCTCACTCTCTTTTCTCTCCCAGTCACTCCTTTTTTTCCTTCTATTTCTTGGCCTCTCAATGACTCTCCCTTTTCTTTTTGTATCTTTTTTGTTCTATCTCTCCTCTCTCTAGCTCAATCTCCCTCTCTATCACATTTATCTCCCTCTACCCTATCCTCTCTAATGCTCTTTCTCTCTCTCACCCCTCTCATTGCCTCTCCTTCCCCCTCTTTCTTTATCACTCTCTCATCCTCTTTTTCCCTCATTTCTCATCCTTCCCCTACTCACTCTCATTTTTTATCTCTCCGTCCTCGACTCCCTCTTAGCCTCCCTTCAACTCTCTCACCCTCACTCTCTTTCATTCTCTCTCTCTCTCTCTCACACACACACACACTCAAAATTTCTTTCTACCTCCCCCACATTTTTCTCACTTCTTTTTCTTTCTTTATCTCTAAGCTAAAAAGAGCAAAAGAACATGATGGACCAAGAGTGGAGGGGGAGAGAGAGGAAATGAGTGAGGGAGGGTGGGAGAGGCAGCGAGAGCATGAGATAGAGAAGTGAGATGAGATGGCAAATGGGTTGATAATTTGGGAAATGGTGAGCAAGCTCTTTTCCAATCCTCACCCAACAAACACTTTGTCTTTCGCTTTATCTTTATCTAATTCTCTTATCGCTTCTTATCTCTTTTCCACTCATCACTCAAATGCTCACTCTTAAGTTCTCTCATCTCCATTGCTCTCAGTCTCACTATTGTAGACGAGAGAGATATCATAAGAAAAGAAGAGATATAGAGAGAATAAGAGGAAAATAAGAGAGAGAGATGGAGAGATGGACATGGAGAAAATGAGAGTGAGAGAGAGTGTGTTTGAGAGATTCTAGATCCCACTCTTGTAATTGAGAGAAGTAGATAGAGAGAGAGAGAGAACAGTGAGAAAAATATAAGGATGGGGAGTGAGAGTCTTGTTGATAGCTTAAAAGAGGAAGAGGAAACAATTGAGAGAGTACGAGAAGAAGTAGAGAGAGAAAGAGCGAAAAAGAGGTCTGAGAGAGAGCTCATGTAAATAAAAATGAGTAAGATCAAGAGAGAGAATAAAATACAGAGAAAGAAGGAGCCAAAAAATAGAAAGAGTAAGTAAGAAAAGGTAAAGATAGAGAAAGAGAGAAAATGGAGAGAGAGAGAGAGATAGAGATGTCCTTCCCAATCCCTCCCTCGCTCTCTCATAACATCTCCCTCTTTTTCTCTCACTACACGCCTCTCTCTCTCCCCTCGCTCTTTTTCCCTTTTTCTCTCTCTCTTTATCAATCTATGCCCTCACCTTCTTTACATCTCCTCTCTCTCTTGCTATCAATGTTACTTGCTCAACTCTCTCTCCTACTTTCTTTCTTCCTCCCTCTCTTTATCTCCCTCTCAAGAGAAAGTGAGGAAGAGAGCAGAAAAAGATTAAAAAGAGACAGATCAGAGATGAGAGATTATAAGAAAGAGATGATATGAGAGAAAAAAGAGGGCAAAACAGACCTTTTTATTATGGAGATACTACTCTCTCTCCAAATACATGTCTCTCTTTAGTGCTCTCTCTATCTTTTGGTCCCTCACTAGCTCTCTCTCACTTTATAACTTCTTTAACTCTCCCTCTCCTATCACCCTCTCATTCCTTGTCCCTCTCTCACTCTCTCTCCCAATCCTTGTCCTTCAATCTCTTCGTCACCCTCCCTCCCTCTCTCCCGTCCTCATTCACTCAACTTTTCTTCTATCTCATATTCTCTTTTATCGCTCCTTCCCTATCATTATCCCTCTCTCTCCATCTCTCTTCCTCCTTAACTCCCTCTCTATCCCTCTATTTCCTTCTCTTCTCTCTTTCTTCTCTTCCTGACACTCTTTTTGTTTTTTCCCCCTCTATCCTCTCCCTCTCTCACTTTCATTTCTTATTTTCTCTCTCTTTCTCTTCCACTTTTCTTATCATAGAAAGAGAAGAGATGAGATAAAAAAGATTGAGAGATTGAGTAATCTCTCTCTCACACTCTCTCTCTCCCTATCCTTCTCCATCTTTTCTCTTTATCTCCCCTTATCTCTCTCACTCTCCCTACCTGTTGAAAGAGATATAATGAGAGAAAAAAGAAAAAGAGCGCGAAAGGGAGAAAGTGAGGGAGAAAAAGAGCTTTTTCTCTGCTTTGATCCTTTTCTCACTCTCTCTTGTTCTATGAAACTCTCCCTCACTCTCTCTCTCTCATTCTCTCTTATTGTCTTTCTCTCATCCTCTCACTCATTATCAGTTTCTCACTCAGAGAGAGTGAGACCAAGATAAAGGGATGGACTTAGAGGGAGGGAGGAATATTTACATAGAGAGAAAGAGGGGAGAGGAGATGAGGAAAGAAGAGGGTGTGATAGAGCGCTTTTCTTTTTCTTGCCCTCTCTACATTCCTCCCTCTCCCTCCCACTCTGCCTTCTCTCCCTCTATTTATCTTGCTCTCTCAATCTCTCTTTCTGTCATACCATTAATCTCTCTAACACTCTCTCTTCTACCACTGTCTACCTCTCCCTCTCCTTCTCTTTGTCTCCCACGCTATCATTCTCCGTTCTAATATCTTCATCTCTCTCTAGCAAGAAAGATGGAGGTAGAGAAAGATAAGATACAAGATAGGAGGGAGAGAGAAAGATTATGAGAGTGAGAGAAGCGGGAGAGTCAAAGAGAATGAGAATAAGAGAAAGAGATATAAATAGAGAGCTAGTCAGAGATCTCTCTCTCTCTATCACCTCCATCTCTCCACTCATACACACTCTCTCTCACTCTCACTCTTTCTACTTTTTTTTTTACTCTCTCCCTCCCTCTCTCTTCCCTCTCTTTTCTCCTCACCCTCTTTTCCTCATGCTCTGTGCCTCCCCATCTTTCTTTTACTCTCTCTCCCTTTCTCATGCTCCCCTTCTCACTCTTCTCTTTCTCTCCCTCTCCTCCCTTCCTCTTTGTCTCTCCATGACCTCCATATCTCTATTTTAATATATATCTCTCTCATTCTCTCTCACTCCCATTGCCTATCGTTATTCATCTTCTCTCACTCTCTCACTCCTATTATATTCATCCCTCCCACATACATTCCACCTCTCTCTTGCTCGCTCCTTCTTTCTCTATCTCTCTCCCTTTCTGTCTTTTTCTCCCTCACTATAAATCTTTCTATCTCTCTATATCTCACTCACCCTTTCTCTCTTTCTCTCTCTCTTGCTTTATCGTACTCTCTCTCACTCTTAATATCTCTCTCCCACTTTCTCCCTATCTCTCTTCTTTCTCCCTCTCCTTCATTATCTCACTCTCTATTCCTCTCTCCTCTCTCCTCCTCTCTCCAACATAGAAAAATATAAAGACCCTTCATCCCTACCTAGATTTCTATCCCTCCATCTCTCCCTCGCTCTATCACTATATCTCTCTATTCCCATTCCCTCTTTCACTCTGTCCCCCTCTATTTTTTGATATATTTCTGTCCCCTCTCTTTTTCTCACTCTCACCTTATTTCACTCTCTCTACTTAACTATCTCACATTTTTTCTCTTCTCTCATATATCTTTAGCTCTGTATCTCTCTCTATCTCCCTTTCCCTCTCTAAGTCTCCCTTTTTCCTATCTTACTTTCACAGTCTCTCTATTTCTCTTCTCTCTAACTTTCTCTCAAATTAGAGAGATAGACAGATAAAGAGAGTGAGTGAAAGAGAGATTGGGGGATCAATCAATCACTCTCCCCCCATCCTTCCCTCTCTTACTCCCACTTCCTTCCTCTTACTCCATCTCTCCCAGACTTTGTTTCTCTCTCTCTCTTTCTCTTTATATCTCTCTCTCCCCCTTGCCATCTTTCTCTTACCTCTCTTATTATCTCTATCTTTCTCTAGCACTTTCTTTTTGTCCTCTCTTTTTTTCTCTTGCTCTCTGATAAAAGACAAAGAGATTGAGATAGATAGAAAAGAGGGAGGGAGCGAAAGAAGAAGAAAGCTTCTATAAATATAGAGAAATTAGGAAAGTGATAATTTGATAAATGGATAGAGAGAGGGAGAATGCTCAAGAGAATTAGAGAGAGGGTGAAAGAGGATAAAAGAAGAGAATAAAGAAGATAGAGGGACAAGAAAACAGAGAGAGAGATATAGAGAAGAGAGGGAGGGAGGAGGGAGGGAGAGGGAAAAAGAGAAAGTGGGAAAGAGGTTGAGAGAGTGAAAAGGAGAGTGAGATTGAGGTAGAGAGAGTGAAACAGAGAGATCGCACATCATAGAGGAAGAGAGAGGGAGATAGAGCTAATATTGATATCACTCTCTCCCCCCTCTATCTTGCTTCTCTCTCTGACACACACTCTCTCTCAAGCTATGAGCTATCTCTCCATCTATCAATTTTCTCTCCCTCACTATCTGCCTCATTATCTCTCTTTCCCCTCACTTAACTCTTTAGCTCTCAATCTCTCTCACTCTTCTCTCTCCCTCATTGACTCTCTCTCTCTCTTGAGCAATCAACCCATCTCTCCTTCCTGATCTCTATCACTCTTTCTCTCTCACTCTCTCAATCTCTCTGTATCTCCTCGCTCCCTTATTCTCCTACTCTTGAAATCTCTTACTTTCCCTCTTATTAGAAGAGATCGGGAGAGAGTGACATGTTGATTGTTTGGGAGAGATTGTGTGTGATAATGGAGGGATAGAGAGGAGAGATAGAGAGGAGAAAGGCAGATGGAGATACATGAGAGAGGGATACTCTTATAGGGAAAGGGAGATAAAGAGAGATTTAAAGCTATAAAAAGATGAGAGAAAGAGAAAGAGAAAGAATGAGAGATATTGAGGTAGAGAGTAAAACAAGGATAGAGTGACAAAAAAAGGGGGAGGGAGAGATATATCAAGAATGAGAGGGGGAGAGAGTGAAAGAGAGAATGACAATAGAGAGATATAACGATAGACCTAGGGAGGGATGGAGGACAGATAGATAGGCAGGTTTTTCCTATCTCTGAAGTGCAGAGAGCAAAAGAGAGGTGAGAGGGATAGCGAGTGATGGGGAGAGAATGGGAGAGAGTAGAGAGATAGAGAGAAAGAACAAAAGTTGATATAAAAAATGAGAGAGAGTTAGCGAGCCAAAGAGAGGAGAAAAAGGAGGAGCTAGAGTAAGAGAGATAGCGAGGGAGATTTAATGTGAGGTAGAAATGAAGAGAAAGAGGGAGATATAGAGAAATAAATAGGGAGGCAAAGAGAGCTAGAATGTTTGTGGGAGGGAGGGATACAACTAGATTAAGAGATTGAGAGAAGAGAAATAACATTAGAGAATGAGAGTAAGAAAGAATGAGGGAGAGAGATAGATAAATATAGAGATAGAGAGGTTTGGGGAGAGGGAGGGAAAAAAGGGAGGGAAAAGAGGGAGGGAGGAGAGGGAGAGAGAGAGATAAGGTTGAGAAGGCGTGCATCAGAAATGTAGAGAGAGTGAGAGAAAGATGGGAAGGGAGAGAGATAGAGAGAAAAAGAGTGTGAGGATAAAATAGAGGGAGAGAGAGGGACTGTTGTTAGTCTCCGGCTCGTTAACTTAGCAAATGAGCCAAACACGAGCTGTTCGCGAACAACGAACCGTTTTGATAGCCCTGGTTGAAGCTTAAATTAGGAATTTTTTTAGGTTTTTCAAGCTTTAGTTTTGTTTGTATTTAATTATAAATTTGTTAAATAGGTGGCTTTGTTTATGTTTAATTAGAATTTGTTTAAGATTGCAAGGCATGTTTTGGGATTTGTATTTCAATGTGATCTTTTTATTGATTTTGATTAAAATTTAAAATTTAAATTTTATTATTTAAGCTTTTAATTCCATATTTAACATGATTTCTTTTTTATCAATTAATTCTTTCATTTTAATTTCAATTTATATTTGAGCATGGTTTGGAACAAACTTCAAATGTATGTGAGCTCATCTTGAACCAAATGCTTGAGTTAAAAGGAAGAGTTAGGCCTGACTAGGTCGATACCACAGGGTCTCTCCAAAGTTAATTAAGTCAAAGGGTAGCTCAAACCAACATAATCTATCAGGTGAACTAAGGAATAAGGATCTCTCCTAATTCAAGTCTCCAAGCTCAATGGATCTCATAAAGGCATACTCAAAACCTTTATTGGTACTCGGCCTTTAATTNAGTGGGAGAGAGAGTGAGAGAGATAATGAGAGAAAGTTTGTGTTAGAGAGAAACATAGGAGCTCTTACTTGTTATCTCTCTCATGGTGTTTTTCTTGTAATTGCTCATTCTCTTTATATTGCTATCTCTCCTCTCTCTCTTTGTGATACACTTTCTCTCAAACTATCAACAAGTCACTTTCTTCACTCTTTTAGCAAGAGATAGAAAGAAATAGAGATACCATGGGTGAGAGAAGCATGGGAGTGAGAGAGAGGAAGGGAGTGAATGATGGGCAGAAACAGGTTAATAGTTTATGGAGAGAAGAAAGACGAGAGATAAGATAATGAAAGAAGGAGAGAGAGAATAGTGAAAGACAGAGTAGTGAGCGAGCAAGAGTGAAAGATATTGGGAGAGAAAGAGAGAGTGATGGCGATATATTGAGAGAGAGAGAGACAATTAAGGAGAGAGAGAATGGATAGAGAGAGGGTAAGCGAGATATTAAGACAAAAAGATAGGTTGACAGTTTGAGAGAGAGATAAAGAGAGAATTAAGATAGAGAGTAATATCTCTATTCTCTCTCTACCCCTCTCTACCTCCCCCTTTTCCTTACTTTCTCTCTCTCTCTTTCACACACTTTCTACTTCTATCCCACTCTATCTTTCTTCTTCTTTGTCCCTCTCTCCTTCCCTCCCTCTCTCCTCAATCTTGTTTACGTATTTCTTTGTCTCTCTCACTCCATTAATATCTTCTTCACTCTCTTTGTTCTCTCCCACACTCTCTCTAACTCATTCACTCATTCTCGACTTCTTATTGATTTATCAACTTGTCTCCTATCTATCTCTCACTATTTAGATGCTCTCTCTTTCTTTCTTTCTCTCCCTCCCTCTCTTCTTTCCTCCCTTTCTCCTTTTCTATCACTAGAGCTAGAAAAAAAGTAGAAGGATAGAGAGCTAAAGAGAGGTTGAGAGCAAGAGAGAAATGGAGGAAGATAAAGAGGGTGAGAAAAAGATAGGGATGAAATGAGATCCAGAGTGAGAGAGAGAGGTAGTGGGAACAAGAGATATAGAGATGGGGATAGAGATGGGTTGATCCCCCATCTCTCTCCCACTCACTCTCTAAATCAATTAATTTCTCTCATGTGAGAGAGTCAGAGAGAGTAAGAAAGAGTGATATTAGTGAAGTAGAGTATGAAACAGAGAGAGAGAGAGGAAGATATATATAGAGAGTGAGAGAGATGTAGAGCCAAGAGAGATAATTAATGAGAGAGAATGAGAAATAATGAGGTGGAGAGAGTGAAAGAAGGAGAGAGGGAGTGAATGAGGGGGAGGGAGTGAGGAAGAGGGAGAATTAAACAAGCTTTCTCCCACTCTCTCTCGCTTTCTCTCATCAGCCCCCATCTCTCTCCTTCTTGGTTATCTTTCTCTATCTCTCTATAACTCTCTTTCTCTTTCTTGCTTTCTCTCATTCTCCATCCCTCTCTCTTCATTCTCTCCCTCTTCCTCTAGCTCTTTTTCTCTCTCACTATCTTTCTTTTTGTTTCTTTCCCACTCCCTCCCACTCATAATCTCTATTATTTCCCTACTTTAACTCTTTCTTACCCTCTTCTCTCTCTTCTGCCTTATCTTCACCTTGATAATTACTCTCTCTTTTGCACTTTTTATCTCTCATCCTTTCTCCAACTCACTCTCTCCCCCTCATGTTCTCTCTCATTGTTCTCTTTCTCCCTCCCTCCATCCTGCTAATAATCCCTCTCTCTGGCACACTTACTCTTCTCTCTCTCTTATTTTCCTCTTTCTCTCTCTCTCTCTTTCTCTCGCTCCTTTCTCTCACCCCCTCATCTCTCTCTCAAGTACACTTTTTATCTCTCTCATTATCATCATAAGGGTGAGAGAATGGAATGAACAATGCCTATTTTTCTCCCTCCCTCACTATCTCTCATTTCTCTCTCTCTCTCTCTCTCTCTCTCACTCTCTCTCACTTTCCCTCACTCCTTCTATCTCTCTCTGCCTTCCCTTCTCTATCTCTTTATCTCTCTTTCTTCCTATTACCTCACTCTCCAAGTCTCTTATGATCTCTATTATAATTTTCCTTTTTCTTTGTCTTTCTCTTCTCTCTATCTCAATTTCTTTCTCTTATTCTCTCTCTCACTCTCTCTATTTCTCTCGCTCACTCATCCCTCTCTCAGTCTTTCTATATATTATCTCTCTTGGTCACACTCCAACTTTAGAGAAAGAAAGAGGGATAGGTTGAGAAGAGGAGGGGGAGAGAGATGGAATGAGTGAGGATGAGAGAGAGGAACCAAGAGAAGAGAAGGGAGGTAAAGTGCATGTTAGCTAGAAGAAAGTGAGAAAGAGCTAGAGAGGGACAAAGAGATGAGTAAGAAAAAGAAAGAAAGGAGAATGTGTGCTCTAGACAGAAAATGTCGGATAGATGGGGGAGGGAGAGGGGAGGGAGAGAGAGATAAGAAGAGGTAGAGAGAGCTGTGTGGAAGAAAGAGATAGGTAGAGAGAGTGAGGTTGAGGTTGATGGCATGGGAGAGATATGAGTGATGGGAATGAGATAGAGAGAGGGAAAAGAGGGCCGGAGAGATCAAGAAAAAGATAGTGAGAGAGAGTGTGAACGATTATGTAGAGAGAGAGTAAGCAATGGAGCAATAGATAAATAGAGAGAAAAAAAAGAACAATAGAAATATTAATAGAGTGGGAAAGATAACAAGCGTTAAAGAGAGTGAGGGTGAGAGAGCGGAAGAATAAGAGAGAGGACAAGGAGATAGAGGGAGTAAGTGAGAGAGAGTGAGAGGTATATATAGTGAGTTAGAGAGAGGGAGGGATGGGAGTAGAGAAGAGAGAGATGGGGAGTGAAAGAGAAAGAGATAATGAGAGAGGGAGTTGATAAAGCACATTTTCTCTCATACCATCAACCTCTCTCATATCATCAGCTTAACCCTCCCTCTCATCGTCTCCCTACCTCACCAACTCTCCATCTATATCTCCCTCTCATCTCTCTCATTGCTCTGTCTCACTCTCCTTTTCTCTTCTCTCAATCTCTATCTCTTGCCAACCTCTCTCTTCTCTTACCCTCAATCTCTTCCTATCTCTCAAAGAGTTAAAGAGAATGACTATCCTTCTCATATTTGTTCTTCATCCTAGCTTCTATCTCTCCAATATCTTATTTCTTTCACATTTCACATTTTTCACTCTCTACTCCCACCCTATCTTACTCTCATTAATTTTCTCTCACCGTTTATCATTCCCTCATATCTCTCTATATGTCTCCTTCTCTCACCCTCCCTCTTCTCCCTTTCATATTTTTTCTCTCTATCCTTCTATATCTCTGTCTCCCAATCTTTATACTTTTTTGAGGGATAGAGAGAGAAAGAGAAAGGGAGGAAGAAAGAGAAAGGGAGGAAGAAAGAGAAAGGGATAGTCTCTATATGAGAGAGATAGAGTCAATTAGTGAGAGAGAAAGAGAGAGTAAAAAAGGGAAGGGTCATGAGAGTAGAGAGACAAAAAGAGCTTTCCCTTTATCTATCTCTCTTCTTCTCTTATTGTCTTTATCACTTACTTCAACTCTTTCACTTTCTATTTCTCTCCCTACTTTCTTTCCTGTCACTCTTCCTCTTGTTGCCTCACTATTACTCTCTTTGTGAGAGAAAGAGAAGATAGAAAAAGAGAGAACTAAATAAATCAAGAGACAAAAAATGATGGAGAAAGCAAGGAAAGGAGGGAGGAAAAGAAGGAGGGAGGGATGGAGCGAGAGAGAGAGAGGGAGTGGAGAGTGGTAGAGAGAGGTTGATGGTAGAGAGTTGAAGAACAAATAAGAGATAAGTAGGGATGGTAAGAGTGGTGATAGAGAGATAAAAGAGAGAGCGAGGGAGAGTGAGGGAGTGTGAGACAAAGCAATGAGAAAAAGCTAGAGAGAAGGGCAAGGGAGAGGAAGCAAATAGAGAGAGAAGGGGAGAGAGATAAAGGAAAGGATAAAATGAGAGAGAGTGAGAAATAAAGAGATTATTAAGGTAGAGAGAAATACCATGACCCTTCCACTCTCTCGCACTTGTAATGAGAGTTACAGAGAGTGTGTGAGATAGATGGGGGGTGAGAGGAAAAAGAAGGAGAGGGAAGAGTAAGAAAGAGAAAGAGATAAGATAAAGAGAAAGAAAGGGAGAGGAGAGAGAGGGTGGGGGAAGAAAGAATGAATGAGAGAGAGCATGAGAGAGAGAACGTGAGAGAGAATGAATGGGAAAAAGAGCAGGAGGAAGAATATTATTAAGGGAGGGTGAGAGAGAGATAAAGGAAAAGATAAAATGAGAGAGAGTGAGAAAGAGGGAGGGAGAGAGATAAAGAAAGAAAGAGATTATGGGAGATAAAATAGCTATAGATAGAGTGCAAGAGAAGCGAGATAAAGAGAGATGGAGGTAGAGAGTAAAAGGGAGCAAGAGAGAGCTAGAGAGAGAAGGGAAAGAGATAAAGAGATAGAGAGTGAGAACCAAGAAATAGACGGGGAGAATAAGGGAGAGGGAGGGACTGAGGGAGATGAGACAGAGTGTGAGTGAGTAAAAGACGGAGAAGAGAGAGGGGAGGGATAATGTGATAAAGTGAGTGATAGAGAAAATGAGCAAGGATGCTCTCTAAAGAGAAAGATGAGAGAGGTGGAGAGAGAATACAGAAAGAAAGTAGAGAAAGTAGGATAGAGATAAAGAGCAAGGGAAGAGTGAGAGAATTAGATAAAGGGAGAGATACAATAGGGAGTGAGATAGAATAGAGAGTGAGAGAGGAGAGACAAAAAGTGAGAGAGAAAGAGAGATAGCGAGAGGGAGCAGAAGAGAAGAGAATGGAGAGAGCTATCACATCTCTCACTCACTCTCTTTTACCTAGGTCTTTCCCTCTCTCTCTAGAGATATTTCTCATTATCTCACTCTCCATTTCATCACTCTTTACCTCTCTCCTGCCAACTATATTCCTTATCTCTCTTTGTTCTCTCTATCTCAATGTTCTATCTCCCTCTCTCTCTCTCTCCCACTCTCTCTTCTCTCCCTCGATTTATCTCCCTTTCTCAAGCGCTCATTCTCTCGTACAATCAACCTCTCTCTCTCTCTCTCTCTCGCACCACTCTCTACCTATCCCTTTCTTTCTCTCTCGTCACTATCATTCTTTATTTTAATCACTCTCTTCGTCTCTCTAGTAAGGAAGAGAGAGGTAGAGAGAGATAGGATATTGGAGAAGGAAAGAGAAAGAGTTTGAAAGTGAGAGAAGAGGGAGAGTTACAGAGACTGAGACTAAGAGAAATAAAGATTGATAAAGAGCTAGTGAGAGATCTCTCTCTCTCACTATCACCCTCCATCTCTCCATCACTCACACACATTCTTTTTCACTCTCACTTTTATTAGCTTCATTTCTAACTCTCCCTCCATCTCTTTTCTCCTCTCTCTCTTTTGCTCTCTCTCTCCCGCCTCATAATTCTCTCAATTTCTCTCTCCCTTTCTCATGGTCCCATCTCACTCTTATCTCTCTCTCCCTAACCTCTCTATCTCTACCTTTATTTACCTCTCTCTCATTCTCTATCTTTATCCCTCTTGTCTCTCTATCTCTCACTCTTTTTGTATTCATCTCTCT
>JXCR01122941.1:0-15655 GCA_002079205.1 Phalaenopsis hybrid cultivar | reverse complement strand
ATATATATATAAGTCCTTTGTGTGCGTTTTGTGGTTTTTTGGGAGAGCACTCAATGAAGAACTTACGCCCCATCAAGCGCACGGGTTCAAATTCCTTTGTGGTGCAGTGTCGTCTTAATCCATATTATATTAGAATGATTTGCACATCGGGTCACCCCCCGACCTAGCGGGGGTCAACCCCAAACCTAGCAGGGGTTGAGCCTATTAGCGTGGGTTGGTGACCTCACACCCCGACCCATTCTAAAAAAAAAATTGTACATACACGAAGTCCGCCTAGTATAAAATTTTGTATTTTTATAAGATGAATAAAATTGTCAAGCCAAATAGTAAATATATTTTATATTTATTAATATTGTAAAGTTATTCAAATAGTTTTCATTTTAATGCTACAACAACAACAAGAAAAAGATGTTTGATACGCCACCAACTAATTTTCATCTTCCTACACGAATCTCAAGTTAATTTTTTGAATAAGAAACATTCAAACTTCGATTAAGAGTCATCCAGAGCTCCGATTTCAGCAAACATATAGTCAAACTGATCGGCTCGATGAGACGGACCTAATGATATAAAAGTCAGTCCAACCCAAGTCAAATCAAACCCACATCAAATCATTAAACCACTCTTGGAGGATTTCTAGAGGCATTTGAAAGGTCAAACCGATGTCAACTCTAGCGAGTTCATAGTTGAATCGAGCATCTCGACAAGACGAATCCAACGAGCACAAGATTGCTCAATTCTGACATCGTTAAGACACTCAAATGCCCATTAAACATTATCTGATTGAGGGAAGCTCTCCGGACCGTCCGATCAAAATGGTTTATATTTCTGCATTAATTGCACCCAAAACACTATCAATAGAGCTCCACCCTTCACATGATGGGGAGAGAGGCTTGAGAGAGAACTTAAGACTTTGAGAAAGAGCTCAAGTCCAACGTCCTCCTTGCCATTGTCGACCTTCGTCGACCACCACCGATCGTCGGCGACCACCGCCGACCTCTATCGACCACCACCGACCACCGCCAATCATCATCGATTGTTGTCGACCACTGCTGACATCCGCCGACCACGACTGATCGTCGGCGATCACCGCCGGCCACCATCGACCACCGTTGGTCATTGCTGACCGTCATCCACCGTCGATCATCGCCGACCACCGTTGACCGAACACCGTCAGACGATGCTGCAATCTGAAAATCTAGTAACCCTTTCCCGTCTGTGGGACAAGGGGTCGCTGTAATCATCAACATATAGTGGATTCTTATAACTGGGCCAGACCCCGTGGTTTTTTCCCTTTATGGGTTTTCCATGTAAAAACTTCTGGTGTCATCACTGGTTGTTTCACTTTCATCTGAGTGTGTGCTTAATTCTCGTGCAATGCTAAGATGATAATCCATTACTCTACCGCCATGAATTTTCTAGCATGCAACAGTTTGGTGTCGTCTGTGGGAAGGTTTCAATCCAACAACTAAAGTACTTGCGCGGTTTACTACATAGCCACCAGACACAATGTTCGTGACAATGGAGCATCCCACTCCAACTCCCATCGTTCCAGGGAGTAGTCACGAAGCCAAGGGTGACATGCTTCTTCATCTTCCTGCCCTAGAAGACGCTATCCCGCCAACGAAGGTGTTTCGAGTCCTTCAATAGAAGATTAAATGCGAAGAATGGAGGAGTCTCAACTAGAGATCCTACAGCTCCTACGCGGGGCTCAACAGCCGCTGCCTACATCATAGGATGAAATTTGTTTACCATTAACTCCGCGATGTATGAGAAACATACCACTTGGAGGAACTCGTACTGGCTCGCCTCCTCAAAAAGGAACGCATCCCCGTCAGGTCGTAATGCAGAACTCCTAGATACCGCAAGTTCCACTCATCCATCTCGTGCAACTCACCCGACATCGCCACATCTTCCTGCAATTTCAGATAATGTCATTCGTAACAAACTACGACGCCTCGTCCAGGGAGAGTTTCCCTTAGAGAAAAAGGATCGCTTCTACGCTCACCGTAACATCCATGAATCTTCTCCCTTAGCGGATGCTATCCTCCAACACCACATCCCAATAGGCTTTAAGCTTCTGAACATCAATATATATGAAGGGACAACCAACCCTTACAAGAATATTGATCATTATCGAACTATCATGCACTTTCAGCGTGCCTCTGATGCGCTTCTATGTCAAGTGTTTCTGGCTACTCTTAAAGGATAAGCTCGAAACTGGTTCTACTCTCTGCCAGGGGGCACTATAAATACCTTTAATGAGCTTGTCAAACTGTTCGCAGAGCAGTTCATCACAAATCAAAGGATCATAAAGGATTCATCCCATCTCTCGAGAATTCGTCAAAATGAAGGAGAATCACTGAAGGACTGCTTCTACATATTTTCTGCTGAAGCCCGTCAGATTCCGGTGGTAGATCCTGAGTTACTAAGTGGGGTCTTCCTTGGGGGGCTCCGCCCAAGACCTTTTTACTCATCACTAATGCAGGAGGCAGTTCGCTCTTTTGTTGACCTTATCCACCGTGTTGAGGCCCAAATCACCACGGATGAGGCCATCAACACACATAAAGAGCAGTTCAAGAAATTTGGAGGAAAGCACAAGAATAACAAAGAAGATAATAATCAATCTTCACAACAAAGCAAGTCCGAACAATAAAGGAATCGCAACCACCTTCCTGAACTTGCAAGCCAACGAAGTGAGTATCTAACTAAGAAAGAGTATACCCCACTCAACACATCACGTGCTAATGTCTTAATGGCTATCAAAGATGAGCAAGTCGTTAAGTGGCCTCACCCCCTAAATCCTAACTCAAGGAATCAAGAATAATATTGTCATTTTCATCGAAGTCGTGGCCACTCCACTAAAGCGTGTAAGTAGCTCAAGGAAGAGATTGAAAGGTTAATTAAACAAGAATATCTTGGTCGATTTGTACAAAATAAACCAGCTGGTATCGATAATGCTACTACTGGGGGGCAACATACACCAAGGAAGCAACATGGAGGTCACCTAGTCATAAGAAAAATTCAAACAATTGCTAGAGACCCATTACTGATTGATCAAGTCCTTATCACTATATTTGGTGAACAAATGCAGAAGAAACTGCGCTTAAGCGCGGATTAGTGGTGCTTAGGCGCCTGCCTCTTGGGTTACATCGCGCTTAAGCGCGAGAATGTGGTGCTTAGGCGCCAGTGCACTATTTTTAATATTTTTGAACTTAAGTAAAATGCACTATAAGCTTAAGTATACCACCCTTAAATGGTGTTATAACACTTAAATGACTCTTTTCCTCTCCCTTAACTCTGCTTTTTCTCAAAATTCTCCAATATAACTAATTTGATTTGAGTATAAAAATATCACAAATATTCATAAAAACAAACAATTATATTCATTTATGAACTAGTACAAGTACATATAACACTTAATTCTCACTCCAAATAATATCAGATGAGAAAATCTTCTAAATAAAAACACTAAACAAGCTAACATAAACTTCAAAAATAGTATTTAACACTTATCACATTAAACAACGACTCCTAACAAACAAAATTTAACATTGAACTTAATTTCATTCCTAATTTGTTGGGACAAATTCTGGTCTTTCATTAGTCTCTCCTTGGGAATTCAGAATATAAAGTTGATAAAACGAACAGTGGTGACGAGCTCTGATACTATCTTCTTCAATCCATTTTTGCTTAAGATATATCGCCTTATTTGCTTCCTCTATATAACTAGTATGACTAAATTGCATTTTCAATTACCATCAAATATGCTCTAGATGTGTATGAATCTCAATTCCCTTTGTCTCAAGTAAATCCTTGCTAGTCTAAATTTTGTTGATCTTTTCCGATATTCCTTCAATGCTAATGGTTAAGAAACCGTTACACATCTCTTGTGTACTTTGACTAATGAATCTCTTCCTCATGGTGTATTCCTTCTTCTCCATCTCTCATGAAGAAATCTTCTCAAAATCTCTCTTTATCTTAGACTTTTAGGGCTAAAAATGATCTGGGGTGAAATTCCTTCACAAAACCCTTCTATTTATAGGCCTAAATCCCTCTAGTAACTTCTAGGCACATCATAGAACTGCCTTGGCACATTTTAGTCAACCAATTGGTGGTTAAACCTTCTAGAATATAAATTTCACACATGGTTTTTAACTCCCACGCTTAAGCGCCGAATATTGGTGCTTAAGCGTCTGTGCTCAATTTTGTACCGGTCAACTTAACGTCAAAATTCTCATTTTAGCATGTCTAGATCACTAAATAAAGTCTTAAAATCAATACTAACACATAATAGACACAAAAATACTACCCCAAATTTTCTTAATCACACATAAAAAACATTCAAAACATTCAAAGCAAAACACACTAATAACTATGGGTTGCCTCCCACAAAGCGCTTGGTTTAACGTCGTTAGCCCAACGTAGCCAGTGCTTATTTTGGTTGACCCAACATCACTCAATCATTAAATTTATGCTGATACCTTACTAAATAAGGTTTCAGTCTACGACCATTCACTTTAAATACTTTCTCAATTTTAGGATCTTTAATATCCACAGCTCTATAAGGATAAACTTTTATCACAACAATTGGGCCCAACCACCTTGACTTGAGTTTGCCTGGAAATAATCTTAACCTTGCATTATATAGCAATATTTGTTGCCTTTGCTAAAACTTTTTAATAAGAATCATTCAATCATGCCACATCTTCATATTTTCTTTGTAAATCTTAGCACTCTCGTAAGATTCATTCCTTATTTTTACAAGCTCATTTAATTGCAATAATATTTTCTCACCAGCATTTTTTAAATTATAATGGAACTCTTTAATCTTCCAATATGCTTTATGTTTAAGTTCAACTGGTAAGTGACAAGCTTTCTTAAATATTAGCCTATATGGAAACATTCCTATAGGAGTTATGTATGCAGTCCTATAAGCCAACAAATCATAGTCAAGTTTGACTCACCAATCCATTTTTGTTGGATTTAAAAATTTTTCCTTAATTCTTTTAATCTTTCGATTGGATAATTCAGCCAAACCACTTGTCTGAGGATGATAAGCAGTAGCAATTTTATGGTTTATATGATATTTCTTTAATAATTTCTTCATTATGACATTTCTGAAATGACTTCCCCCATCAGTTATGATAACTCTTGATATCCCTAATTTACAAAATACGTTTGATTCTAAAAATGTTGCAACACTTTGAGCATCACATTAAGGTAAAGCAACAGCTTCTATCCAAATAGTAGGCCAATAGAATCCAGATTGTAAAATTTTGTATGTTGTTTTATCAAGACAAAAATACCCCACAAAATCAGAATTATGACATTTTTGGATAATTTCATAAGTTTCTTCTAAAAGCACACATCTTCGAATAATCAAGTCCTTTCTTTGTTTATATAAAAATGGGTCATCCCAAAAATAAGTCTTAGCTTTAGAAATAAATTTTCTCTTCTGTTGGTATGGCATTCCATAGGGTATAATATCACTAACAAGAAAGTTCACAATAACGACATACCACGGAACACACCACTCATTAATATTGATCATTTTTCATCTGAAAAATGTTCATTACATACTTTTTCTAAATAGAGTGGTTTATCTAACTCAAGCCTGAACAAATGATCAGCAATTTGATTTTCAGTTCCCTTCTGATCCACTATCTTAAAGTCAAATTCTTGCAAAAGAAGAATCCAACTTATAAGTCTAGGTTTAACATCCTTCTTATTCATTAAATACTTAATAGCAGAATGATTTGTATGCACTACGCAATGAGTCCCAATTAAATACGATCTAAATTTATCAAAAGCATATACTATTGCTAATAACTCCTTTTTAGTTGTTGCATAATTAATTTGGGTTTCATTAAGAGTTTTACTAGCATAGTAAATTACTTTGAAAATTTTATCATACTTTGTCCTAAAACAGCTCCAATAGCATAATCAGTAGCATCACACATCAATTCAAAGAGTTTTCCCCTATCTGGTGAAACTATAATTGGTGCAGTGACTAATTTTTCTTTTAATAACTCAAAAGCTTTTAGGCACTCTTCATCAAAATTGAAATTTCATTTTTCTCCAGTAAATGACAATAAGACTTAGCAATTTTTGAAAAGTCTTTAATATATCGCCTGCAGAATCCAACATGTCCTAAAAAACTCCTAATTTTCCTTACATTTGTTGGATAAGATAAATTACTGATCACTTGAATTTTAGCTTGATCTACTTCCATATCATTTTTTGATATTTTATGTCCTAATACAATTCCTCCTGCTACCAAGAATTAGCATTTTTCTCAATTAAGGACTAAATTTGTTTCTTCACAGCGCTTAAGAACTTTTGGTAAATCTTCTAAACATGAGTCAAATGAAGTTCAAAACACTGAAAAGTCACCCATAAATTCTTCAATCCATTTTTCAATTAAATAAAAAATAATTGCCATCATACATCTTTGAAATGTAGCATGGGCATTACATAAACCAAAGAGCATTCTTCTAAAAGCAAAGTACCATAAGGACTGGTAAAAGTTATTTTCTCTTAATCCTCAGGTGTTAGTTGTATTTGGTAATAACCAATATATCCATCCATAAAACAAAATTATTTATGCCCAGCTAGTATATCCAGCATTTGATCTAGAAAGGATAGTGGAAAATGATCTTTACTAGTGGCAAGATTTAATTTTTTATAATCAATGCATATTCACCACCTTGTGACTTGTCTAGTTGGTATTAACTCATTATGTTCATTCATAGTCATAGTTACTCCTCCTTTCTTAGGAACACAGTGAATTGGACTAATTCATGCACTATCTGAAATAGGGTAGATAATTTCAGCATCTAACCACTTTAAAATTTCTTTCTTTACTACTTCTTTCATTACAAGATTTAATCTTCTTTGAGGATTAGCCCTAGGTTTGTAGTTCTCTTTCATATGAATTCTATGCATACAAATTGAAGGAATGATTCCTTTAATATCAGCTATTTTCCATTCAAAGGCTTTCTTAAAATTTTTTAAAATTTTCATCAATCTTTCTTCTTCTTCCATTGTTAACTTTGAAGAAATTATAACTGGTAAAGTATAGGAATCTCCTAAAAAGATATATTTTAAATGATCATGAAGTAATTTCAACTCAAGGCCTGGAGGTTTTTCTATTGATGGTCAAAATGATTTATCTTTCTCTATCATGTCCAAAATTTCAAACCTTTCTTGAACATAATTTGAATCTTCCTTAAGAAGATTTTCACATTGATCTAATTCCTCTTCTTGCTCGTGTTCTAAATCTTTTACTTGAGATTCATCTTAATAATTTGTTTTGCAATGACATTCACTCAGATATCTTATAACATCCATTCTATAGAATTCATCATCGTTACCTTATGCATGATACTTCATTGATCTTGAAATGTTAAAAGTAACAGTTTGATCATTAACGTGCATTGTTAATTCCCCTTTCTACACATCTATCATTGCTCTTTCTATGGCTAGGAAAGGTCTCCCCAAATCGGGGTATCTCTTTATCTTCCTCCATATCCAACACAATGAAATCAACAGGAAAGATAAATTGATCTACTTTTACTAGGACATCTTCTATAACTCCTTTAGAATAACTTATCGAAAGATCTGATAACTATAGAGTTACAGTAGTAGTATTTCTCCTAATCCCAATCTTTTAAATATTGATAATGACATAAGGTTAATGCTTGCACCTAAATCACGTAAAGCTTTCCCATAAAATACGTCTCCTATCGCACATGGAATTGTAAAGCTACCAAGATTTTTAAATTTTTCAGGAAGCTTCTTCTAAAAAATTGCACAGTACTCCTCACTAAGTGAAACTGTCTCATTATCTTCAAACTTCCTTTTCCTATTGAGAATATTCTTCATAAACTTTACATAGCTTGACATTTGTTGTATGGTTTCAGCAAATTAATATTAATTGTAAGCTTCTTAAAAATTTCCAAAAATTTTGAAAATTGCTTATCCAACTTCTATTGACAAAGTCTCTAAGGAAATGGAGATGGTGGTTTTTCTAAGTTTACTTTAAGTGTAGAAATATGTCTTTCAGAATCTTTTGGAGCGTCCTCTTTTGATTCTTCAATTTCTTCTCTCTCTACTTCACTTTCTTTTTGAACCCTACCTTCCAACTCTCTTCTGCTTCTAATTTGAACGGCTTTCACTTGCTCTTTATTCTGGTCTTTAGGGTTTGTTTCAGTATTACTAGGAATTGTTTCTTGGGATCTATTACTTAATGAATTTGTGATTTGTCTTAATTGTAGCTCCTTGACTTTGTAACTGATTTCCCATTTGTAACACCACTTCTTCTATAGACGACTTCTTCTCCTTAAATTGTGTATTACTGTTGAAACCTAAAGGAAAAGTAGATCTATAATTAATATTCCCTTGGTTGTTCCAGTTTCCCAATGGGTTTACTTGATTTTTCCCTCATTGTTGATTATTAGCACCTGTAGTATTATTCTAATTGAAGTTGGGATAGTTCTTCCAACCTGGGTTATAATAATTTGAATATGGGTTATTCTTCTCGTTATTTATGACATTCAAAGTTTTTAATGATGCTTGAGAATCTACCATTTAGCCTAATAAATTCTCTTCAATCATAGAAATTGGTTGAGGAAAATTCATTCCAAATTGGTCTAACTTCCTTGAAATTGCAGCAACTGATTTGTTAACATAGTAAATGCATTAGATTCATGAATATTGACTACTTTCTTAAGATTCACCCTCTCAAAAGACCATTAAAAATTATTGGTAGCCATTTCTTTAGTTAAAGTATAAGCGTCATGAAATGGTTTTGACATCAATGAACCACCAGTAGCGGCATCGATACTAGATCTAAGAGATCCAACTAATCCATTATGAAAAGTTTAAATTATTAACCAATCTGGTATAGCATGGTGTGGACACTTTCTTAAGAGTTCTTTAAATCATTCTCATGCTTCATAAATAGATTCCCCTTCAAACTGATTAAAAGATGTAATATCATTTCTAAGCTTCACAGTTATTGATGGTGGAAAATATTTAGCAAGGAATTTTCGTGCTAAATCACATTATGTTTGATAGATCCAGGTGCTAATGAATTCAACTACATCTTAGCTTTATCTTTCAATGAGAAAGAAAATAGCCTAGGTTTTATGGCATCATCTGATACACCATCGTATTTAAATGTAGCACACAATTCTAAAAAATTGGCAAGATATAAATTTAGATCTTCAGTTAGTGATCCCCTAAACTGATTATTTGATATCATTTGGATAATAGTAAGCTTAAGTTCAAATGAATTAGCTACTACAGTAGGTTATTAAATATTACAATGAAGTTCATCTACCTTAGGGTTGGCATAATTTCGTAAATGTCTATATTCTTGATGAATTTAAGCATTTTGATCATTTTGGATTGCCATTTCTATAATTTTTTTAGATTTTTCAAAATTTTAATGTATTTTTTACCTTTTATGAATTTCTTAACAATTCTCTCTGATTCAAAATTGTAGGGCACTAGTCCTTCAGAACCTGAACTACTAATAAACTACCATAAAAATAAAATACAACAAAACACACAAAATAAAATACCATAATAAGATATTCTTACAATAACTTTTAAAGTTTAAATAAGACTTTCTAAAATAGAAATTTGCTTTTAATCAATTATCTTTTGATTTTTCCTCGGCAACGGTGCCAAAAACTTGATCCCGTTACTGCTTATACGCAACAATATAACAATGTTTTTGATGATATTTTTCACTTATGTTTCATTACTTTGCAACAAAACCAAAAACTTAATCCTGGAGAAAATAATAATTTAACTTTTTTAATTTATATATATATATATATATATATANATATATATATATATATATATATATATATATATATATATATATTGGGATACTATGCAAGTATACATATCCTTATCAAGTAATATAAAACTTTTTGATTAAGACCTGAATATGGAACCCACAGGAAAAATTAGCAATATGCACTATTGAACAACAAACTTTCTATTTTAAAAAGACAATTACTTAAACTAGAGATATTTTAATAGTAATTAAAATTCAAATTTTTTTGGTATTTTTGATACTTTCACAAAATAATAACAACTTCTAAAGATAACTTGAGTTTATGTAAAGAAAAATACTGAATATGAAAATATCTTTCTCCTTAAGAATCAATAATAAGTATAGGAATTCTATTGTGGAAGTATGCAAATTGTGTTGTGTCAAATAGGAGCAATAATATTCTTTACCCTTACTAAAGATGCTAATATTGGCTAATTTAAATTTTGAATAGTTCTGAAGACCGGCTAGACAGTGAAGATACTAGCTCTCACTCTAGAGTTCCCTCGATTCCCTTCACCTGGGTGCTAACATCTCATATCAGAACCTAAAACAATAAACCAAGTTTGGGCCATTAACCTGTCACTTTAAAGTCCTCTAACTTTACACCCTTCAAAGATTATTTTCATATTTATTTGCACTAAATCATATGAATAACATTGTCATTCATACAACCTCATGTGATTCTTTCCAATTGTTGATTGAGATAATACCAGCCGGGTTCTTACATGTTCTCACAATAAATTTTAACATCTAGATGGCCAGATCAAGAAGTAAATGAAGTGCGTGGAATTAAATCATCAAAACTTCTTCCAACATTAAGGATTATTACTCTCCACAACTTTCATCCAACACTTTAATTACTTATCATTTTGAGGAGAAAGATAAAGAAGACTACTCAGAATACATGGAGAAAACAAAACCACTTTTTAGTTTAAAACTAGAAATCATTGTCAAACCAATACGAATCTCAATTAAAACCAAAAGTAGTTATACACTTCAGTTTAAAAGTAGAAATCATTGTCAAACCAACAAGAAGTCTCGATTAAAACCAAAAGTAGTTAAAAAAAAAGATAAAAACTTATCTCAAATCCTCCACCAAACTCTTGAAGTTCCTTTGAATCTCTTCTCTTTTACAACACTTTAATCTCAAACCTCCACCAAACTCTTGAAGTTCCTTTGAATCTCTTCTCTTTTACAACACTCTTAACTCTCAAAATAAAACTAAATATAAAAAGAATAAAAAAAATTTGTGGTTCTTGAAAATCTCTCAAAACTATCTCAAGAACTTCTCAGAACTCCCCTTTTTCAACACTTTTCAGGACCTTCAAGCACACTTCAAAAAATCGCAACTTCCTTCTATTATAAAACTCAAAGAGGTGCCTTGTTAACTCTTCAAAATGTGTCTAAATTCGATGAATTCTTCAAAGGATGCCTCCTTTCACAAGTCTTCTAACCATTATTTTGTTTCTAGTGGTCACAACCACCTCTTTAGCCAATAGATGCCTCAAATGTCCCTTCAAAATTTGGCAAAATGAAGTAAATCGTCACATAACTACCTCTGGCACTTAAGCGCGGGGCCTCTTGCACTTAGATGCGGCCTTCTCTGTTTCAGCAGCGCTTAAGCGGCGGATCTAGCGCTTAGGTGCCAAAATAATTTAGCACAATTTTTACATTTTTGCTCCAAATTTGATCATTTTTCACTCCTTTTAGCAATTTTCACTTTTTTACTTGTACACAAATATCTTCCATTAAAGCACAATATCTCAAAAATACGTGTAAAAATGTGTCTAAAAATACTATATATTTTAGGTGTATCAAAGCCCTAAATAATAAAATTGGTAAGAGTGAACATTTAAATAACATCATCTCTAAATGTGCTGCCAAACAGTAGCATTGTTCAGGAAGTCACCAAGGTTTTTCTCAGATCCATGAAATCCTCTATCTTTCATTCTTTTGACTTCTAAATATAATTGTTCTTAAGTGAGCCACTCCCATTTGATTTTAAATGTCCAACCATGAATAGATAATGGTTGAATTCTTGAAGACAAAGACGTCAGATCATCTTCGAGAGTTTTCTTAAGTAACTTCTGTCGGTCACACATAAAAGGGCTATAAGGGCTTACCCTATATGGAATTTAGAACCCACATAATATAAATATAATCTTTATATTAGGTAGGGGAACTTGTCGGTCACACATAAAAGGTTCGCAGACCAAATGAATATCATAAATTCTTTAGTTCATTTAATCAATCTTGCTATTAAGTAATGTGTCTATTCGTTGGGATATACACATTGTTTGTAGTGTTGTGCTCAGTCAATTAAACTATTAAAATATATGAGATCATTTNTATATATATATATATATATATATATATATATATATATTAAATTAAATTAAATTTAGTTTCAAAATTTATGCAACCAACCAAATCCGAACTGACAGCCATGCCCAAGTTAGAAATCAGAGATCATGTAGTAATGTCCCTACCATTGCAGTTGTATCCATGTGGCAAATCACAACGCACTAGTGCTCAAGACCAACTTATTTAATTAGTTTTGATAGTTCTAGTGATAGTTTGGTGCAAATTTTTATATAAATACATATTTTGAATGAGGATGGTACTTTCTTGAAGCTTAGAGAAATATTCTAATTCTTTCTACTACATTTTTAATATAGGATATCACTTGTGAGTTTGCAGTGAGTGCAAGAGTTTGTATTGAGAGATTTTTGAGAAGGAAGCAAAGAAGAGTAACTCATTGAGATAAGAATTCACTTGAGAGCAAGGTTCAATTTTCTAGTTTTTCTATCTCTTTTGTACTTATAAGTTCTTCTTTGAATTGAATTATAATTTACATTTTAAACTACTCATTTAATTTATTAAGACATGTTGTAATGTAGGAGTATTGAAAGAAGATAATAAACAAAACAAGATCATATAGGAGAATAGGTAATCTTAAAAATCCTAGAAATCATTCAGAAAACTTAATCATAATATGATACTCAATTCTTGTTTACATCTTAAAAAGATAAAGAATTAATTAGTCCTTGATTATTAATTAAATTAGGAAGAATCTAATGGAGGAACTTGGACTATGCTTAAACCAATTAAGAGGAGATTTTAAACATAAGAAAAACACTTACCTTTGGTTTTCTACTTCAAAATTAGGNCGATAATTATATAAGTGTTTTAGCCCTTATAGCATCACTTAAAATATAACCTCCCAATCAAGTGCACTCCCATCACTTTTCCTCTTCACAAATATATTTTTTACACATAAGCTTAGAAAAATTATCATTTTTAACATATATAAATATAATAAAAATAGTATAAAAATTAGTAAATATTAGTATGTACAACAAACAATAGAAATAGTGGGATGATTTACACAAAGTAACAATCATAATTCATAAAATTATTTCTATCTAATATCCATAATAAATTTTATTAGCTTTCAAGTTATTTAGTAAATTTTGTCAAGTTCATTAAACTCACTACAGTACAAGAAGTACTATGTATCTGCTGTGCAGTGATACATATATCAGTAATGTAACTATATATATATATATCTATATATATATATATATATATATATATATAGATATATATATATATAGTTACATTACTGATATATGTATCACTGCACAGCAGATACATAGTACTTCTTGTACTGTAGTGAGTTTAATGAACTTGACAAAATTTACTAAATAACTTGAAAGCTAATAAAATTTATTATGGATATTAGATAGAAATAATTTTATGAATTATGATTGTTACTTTGTGTAAATCATCCCACTATTTCTATTGTTTGTTGTACATACTAATATTTACTAATTTTTATACTATTTTTATTATATTTATATATGTTAAAAATGATAATTTTTCTAAGCTTATGTGTAAAAAATATATTTGTGAAGAGGAAAAGTGATGGGAGTGCACTTGATTGGGAGGTTATATTTTAAGTGATGCTATAAGGGCTAAAACACTTATATAATTATCGATCTATTGAGTTGGTATGGCCGAACAAATGTAACAAATTGAGATATAAGTAAAAGAGTAGATATAATAGAAATAATAAAATATGAATAAACAAACATTTTCTTAAAAATGTATATATAGGGAAACAATGGGGGAACTATTAGATATACTAAAAAAAAGTAATATATTGTAATTTCATATTGGGGTATTTTATTTCTAACATGATATTAAATAGTCATAGACATGATTACTTGATATATGTCCAATATTGACTATTTCTCGTACCGACATCACACTTGATAAACATAACACCTAATATTCTAACATAATATATTAATTTATTTGATTCAAATTTATTGCTTAATATTATTTGTATGGTAATTTCTATTTTTTATGTATTGCAAATTGTGGTAGATTTTAAGCAACTTATATAGCTATAGTTTCTTATACTTATTTTATTTGCGTGTGTTGTTTCAAGAAATGGTAAAGCTCAAATTAAGTAGAAGCTATTATTTTTTATTGAGAGCTTGAACCAAGATATATTGCTATGTCAAATCTATTCTTTTTAGTCATGGCAACATAAATGTTTTATTTAAGAAAGCAATTACATCATGATTATTGTGTATTTTCTTAATTTTGTAAAAAACTAGAAATGATCAAATGATTATTTGTGAAAATTTAAGAAAATATAATTATTTTTTAAATAGATCATGGAAATTATATAATTATAATGACATTGAGGTATTATTACCTTCATTGATATTTGTTTGCAAAGGTTCGGGTTGTGCACATCATATCCAAGATACAAGTGTTTGTGATTAAGTGAGTTTTGACATCTTTTTTCCAAATGGAGGTACCTTTTTATTATAACTATGCATGGATAGAAGATTTTCCTAATATATTATCCCTCATACTTGCAATTCATAACTCTACTTTTATTTGATGATCCAACGCTTATCCATTTCATTTATGAAACTAAGGCCTAATATTATTATTTTTATATGAGCCTCTTAGATTAGTCAAATAAGTATTCCAAAACAAATAAATACTTTCTTAGATTAATAAAAAATCGTGTGTAATAATTAGCCAACATGTTATATTAAAATTAAAATTTTATTTAATAAAGTACAACAAAAAGTCACTATGCATTATGATTAAATAAAGAGGTCATGGAAGTGAACAATTAAGTCCTTATTAGATTTAGTTAAACATATAATATAAAACTAAAATTTAATAATAGAATAGGTACTAATATTAATGCCTTGAAAGTATTAAGATTATAAATCAATCAAGTAAAATGTATTAATATTTTGAAGGAGATGGCTTCAACACAAGTAATTATAACAGTATTTTGTGGTGATGATACAACTGTGGTGCAAGTGAGATTGCAAAGGAAATTCTCAGGCAAACTATAACTATACAAGAGAGGATGTGGCATAAGTCATGGATGAAATGGTTGCACCACAAAGTAAATTTATTACATGCTTTGATTTGTAAATGATTGCAATACAAGGTTCAACATAAGCCTTGAAAGATATAGCTTAGGTGAAAATACACCTTTACGGCGTAGGTCTTAAAGAACATTATTAGTGTAAGCATCGCCATAATGTGGATTTTGAAGGATACAATTACAATGCAACTGTGATGGTAATGCGAGTCCTGAAGACTTGTTTAAGGAAGGNTGCTTGCTTCTATCGTGGAAAACAGGATTCTTTGCTAGCGCAATTGCAGATTTGTTATCGATACAAATCTTAATCGTCTCGTCTTGTGGTAAACTTAACTCCTTTAATAGATTTCGAAGCCAAATTGCATGACAAACAC
>JXCR01122939.1:0-28100 GCA_002079205.1 Phalaenopsis hybrid cultivar | reverse complement strand
TGCCGTGTTCACAAAAGAGAACGAATCATGGTTTTCAAAAAATGGAAGGATTAAGTAATGCTCAAAACAACATCAAGAAATGTAATAGCATGTAATTCCAGCAATATAGTTTATATAAACCAACGAATAAGAATGGAAAGACTTCAACCTGACAATATCATCGCCAATCTCAGGTGTAATGCTTATGCTTCTCCTTCGTATCCTACGAACTTCAGATTTTGAAGAGCCATCAGACCTACAAATGAAGGAGAAATCACTTAGATTCACCAGACATGCAAAGAAATGTATTGAACATTGACCANGAAGGAGAAATCACTTAGATTCACCAGACATGCAAAGAAATGTATTGAACATTGACCACAAAGGGGAAATCAATTAGATTCGCAGAAGTTATTACTGATCTGTTTACACGTATCTTATAAAAAAGTGACTTAATACAAAAGGGCCAGGTTGTAATAATAGAAACATATAACGACAAAAAACCTGACATACGATATGAAAAAAAGCTTCTAGCCTGCACAGCTCCACCAGACCATATTACTTTTGTTATATAGAAGTGCTATGCAAAGGTACACAGAAAACAGCGGGAAAGACAATAGCAGTCTCCAAACCATTCCTAATTTCAATATTGTGATAGAGAAGATCTTTCTTCTTTTTTTTTTTTTATCCAAATAAGATGCAGACCAAACTGCAAGGATTAACATTAACATATCTGCCGAAAAACAAGGCTCGCAACTCCAGTTAAGAAAATAAAAGAAACAATAGCAATACTTTATGAAGTTATTAGGGTTTTCTGAACTCCTGTTCAAGAACTGAAATGACAGAGAATGCAATGTTTCAAGACAACCAAATCACCAAAAACTGCCATATAAAATATGGGTTATAAAACTGCTTAAGCACGCAGTACACCAAAAGACGATTGGAAAAGAGATATAGAAATGTCTATGTACAAGGTGCACCACAAGGCCANAATCACGAAAAACTGCCATATAAAATATGGGTTATAAAACTGCTTAAGCACGCAGTACACCAAAAGACGATTCGAAAAGAGATATAGAAATGTCTATGTACAAGGTGCACCACAAGGCCCACAAGGAAGAAATCGGAGAGTAATCATTTATTGAGTAAAACGCTGTTACAAAATACATTGTTAACTAATAAGAAGTAATAAAAAAAATTAAAAGGAAGCAAAAAAATTGTTGAAGCCTATAAAAAAAGTGACAAAGCAATCAACAACGTACTTTTTTTTTACTCAGAGAAGAGTGGAGCCTGNTAAAAGGAAGCAAAAAAATTGTTGAAGCCTGTCAAAAAAGTGACAAAGCAATCAACAACGTACTTTTTTTTTACTCAGAGAAGAGTGGAGCCTGGCCTACCTCAGGTGATAGATTCTATAAAAAACAATTGCTCAATCATCCAGATACTAGAAGGTCAAGGTCACCCAATGATAATCCTATATAAAAAGAACCTGATATATAATCACCATGACTAAGCACTGCTAACATCTGCTTGTGCCCTCTTGTTTCAATCCAAAATAAATTAACTTCATTGAAATCCATTCATCTTTCAATCGAGTCCCTGCAACAAAAACTGGAGTACCAGCAACATAACACACATTCTAGGCGAAACCAGATCCAGATCTTGATTGGTTCAGGTTTTTTGGCAGGCCGGCCCTTAGGGTCATACTTTCTATATGTAAGAATAATAATAATGGTTATTTTGGTTTCCTTAGAATAAATAATTTGCTTGTTATGTGACTTCTGTCTTAATTTTATGCTATTAGAGATTGTTAACTTAATTTTGGTTTCTTTGGAATATATGGTCTTTTTCTCCATCAAGTAGTACGTCTGTAGCTTCAGGTACAATAGGCGGTAGATCCTTTTCGACGTACGTGTACCTCCAATTGCAGGCCTTCCTTTCCTCACAGTTTTCCTACATCAGCTGCTTCCACCTCATTATCCTACATCCTTCCAAATACAATTATTTTCTGGTTTTACCCAATTCATTCAAACCTTACAAATATCAGAACCATTTATGGATTTTTAAATACCATCTAGAAACTCTATATCAGTATTATTTGATTTCAGAACTATATAAATCCTATATCCTTAGAGATCCATTAATCTCATTTCCAAAGCATAAATCCACATAACATAATGCATCTACCTCCACCAACACCCACTCTCCAGCCTAAACCCTTGCTCAACTCACACTCAACCAATTCTCAAAACCTCCATTCTTAAGTTGCCAAAAACAACCATGAACCAAGTAGAATCCCCAATGAAGTGTCCATGAGCTTATCATATAGAATATGCAGAAAGTTCACTCTCTATATTCATCATGAAGACCTGAGATAACTTGAATTAGAGTACCTTTCTTGCATTCATTTTGTGCTCAAACATAAAGCTTAGAGGCATAATAGGTTAACAAATGCTTTGAGTTGTTGTCACCGGTTGATCACAGCCAAGCAGCCGACAGAAGTTGAATTTGAAGGGTTGAAGGATATGAATAGTACTGATGAGGACTAACAAGAGATTTGGGCTAGTCATCAGGAGATCATACAAGCGGCATAACAAATTTAATGGTTATATGTTCTTCCAGAACAGGCTATGCTTTCATGAGAGCAACGATATCAAGTTTGACCATCAATTACAAATAAGGACTTTTTGAATCAGATGTTTAAACACCACCACCACCAACCACAACAACAACAAAGCCTTAATCCCACTTTTGTTGTTATGTTTAAACACCGTATTAAAAAAAAAATCAACATGCAAGCTCTTTCAAAAATAAACTGAAACTGCACGTCTCAATAATTTCAGCTAAAGCCAATCTAAATGAAAGAAAGCATCAATAAAAAAAAAATCACAAACCTTGATCCAGCAGCACCATATTCTGTAAATGATTGCCTATCACCACCAAGCATGGATCGAACACGTGCTTTGGAAAGTGGATGCTCGGGACTGCAAGAGTTATTCATAAATCAACTTAAGAAAATGATATCATATGGTTATTAGTACATTAGAATAAGGGAATAAGCATTAATCAAGCAGTAGAAGTACATAGTCCTATAGAAAACAATATACCATTCAAAAAGAAAACACTTCAAATTGAAAAGAGTTAGGGGACAGTTAGCACGACAGTAATAAATGTAGCATACCTTTCAATGTAATAATGTAATGATGTAATAATCCATTAATGTTACAACATAAGGAAATTAATTTCGTAGTCAATATCCAATCTCCAGATATTTATGCCAGTGTATTCTGATGTATAGAGGCCATCCCAACTTTTGCTTATTGACATGAAATGCAACAGACATAAGTGCAATCATCATGAAACAGCCTTTTTAAAGTATGAAAAGAATCGCAAGAAAGTCAACCTTTTGTATACAGCTGTATAGCATGGAACAAACTTTTATTTCCCTTTGTACACGTAGGATCTCAGATTCCACCATAAGTAAATAAATAAATAAATCGACACACACTTGCACCAAAGCAATAGAGGTACAAAAGAGCTCGTGTAAATGATATGAAGAAGTCAAGGATTTGATTCTGGTCTAAGACCTTCAACTGAATATTCACTAGGTATTGGTGCGGAATACAATCTGTAATTGACCCCTTATAACATGCTTATCTATAAATGGCCCCATGACTATGTACATATAACTAGATGTATGCCTTTCTTTCAAATAATAAAATACACAGGATAGATTTCTATCGTAAGGGAAAAAAAAAGTGAAGGAAGCAATGCAACCTCCAACATTTAGGAAATGATTACTATATGTTGGGCAGGTGGGTTTTTTGTGTGGTGGTTGTATATGAGGCAACACTTTATGCAAGATGGCTTAAAGTTAGGTCTAATACACCTGGACTGCACTCTAGGGAATCAAACATTCAACATCCACAAACAAACTTTAAAATTTTAAAAAGAAATTAAACATCCACAAACAAAATTTAAAATTAAAAAAAGAAAGTATTCATTTAAGTTTATCTAATTAAATGTCCTAGAATATCAATGTATAGACCTTCGGCTCTGAGATTTGCAATTACGGTTGGCATTAAATCTGTCACAGTTAATAGCAAAGCCAAATATTCACAACCAGATATACAAACCTCTATGTTCAACGCATCAAAATTTTAAATATTCTCTTGGAATATATTCCACTACAAATGCAACCCTCAAACACGCCAAACATGCTAAATTGAACTAATGTGAATCCACTGCTTCTAAGAAATAGTGGAAGTATAGAGCCTTCAGTTTCACATGAAGCAGCCGCCTTTGACATTTAAGCATAATAATGGCACTTGAAATCAACAAAAGCCACTTCTATTGAGAAGTAATGTTAGTTAAATGTGACAGATCAGGAAACAATTATTCCAGAAATTGAATAATTCAAGAACCGCTAAACCTAAAATACAGAAAACCAATTAGTTCAAAGTCATAAGCAACAAATTTGAACTTGACAACCATGCAAAAGTCCCATGTTGAACAAAACAAATTAATTTATCACTAAGAATCAAATTGATAGAGAACACAGCTCATCCTTATGAGCATTTATCATAGGCATGCTCCAAATAAAAAAAATGAAGGCTACAAAACAAAATTACTTGTACAAAAAAACTGAATAAAACTTTAAAATCATGTATTACTTAATCACTCTAACAAGTAAAAGTATACAAATCTCCATCAAATCTACCTAGTTAGACAAATTCAGCTTCGATGAATTTAGCATTTAGATCTAACAAGCAAATTAAGCAAAAAAAAAAACATCTGCCCCGACAAAATAATCCATGAGTCAATATAACTAGGTCTATTACACTATTGTACAATATATTTTGCAATTTAACAGAAATCATGGACAATATCATCATCCAAACAAACTTCATAAACAAGCTGCATAGAATTATCTGGCAAACTAGCATATGCACAAAGATGGGATGGAAAGAGAAAAATTCAAAGAATTGACACAATGTCCATGACCGGTCAATTAAATACCTTGAAAAGTGGATAAATACCATAATTCCCTGGAATTTTCAATTTATAGATATTAAATCCAATGGGCTGCAAAATTTCTATGGGTGTAACTTTCTCACATTTAAGTTCCTGAATGAAGCCTTTCCAAATTTAAATGCATCATTTCTTTATAACCAAACTCCATAAACTCTTATTCACATTAGTAGAAAGCTCGTAATTGACAGAGCGAATGGTAAATTTTATGTGAATATCATCATAAAATTCATGCATATGTTATACCAATACACTAGGTCTAGAATCAATAGAAAACTCAACAAGATTTATATGCTTTAGCTTGAAATCCTATTATAATCTCAAATGGAGTAAATCTAATTGACTAACTGAACGATAGATTGTATCCAAACTCAGCCATAGAAAAGTTCAAAATTTTAATTGAATGTGAAGTTTTTTTATGCAACAATATAGCAAATCAACCAAACTCCTATTTCTTGATTTTCAACTTTTCCTTTTATTTTGTGGATGATAAGTTATTGAAACTTTAAATTGTGTTTATATTTTTTTCCAAATAGGTTTCCAAAAACAACTCGTGAATTTACAATTTTTACAATTACATAATATGCAATTTGACTATAGTTCATTTCTCAATGCCCTCTATTGCAAAGATTTTGATTGAACGAAATATTACGCTACCGGATGTAGAAAAAGTCTGGCTTGGATCTGCTCACAATGGTTATTGGAAAAAAATCATTATAGAATAAAAACTATACTACTGCAAGCACTGTAAGATGTTTGGACACCCGCAAGAGAAATGTTTCAAATTGGACCCAGAGTTGAGAATCAATAGTCAAAAGCAGGAACACACTGTTAGCGCACCCCATGTGCTCGAACACGCTCCCAACAAACCTGATGACAGCCAACCTGAGGAGGGAAACACCGCAAGATAGGAGTTGGTGTCTGGCCCTGGGATCCCTTCTCCTGACCATACTAAAATGGATAATGTTTAAACTGAAAATCAGGATAGTTCCGCAGCTCCTATTCAGGAAGCATCAAGTGCAGAGGTAACAATTCACATTTCACATACACTGGAACCTATCTCGGTGACAACGACTGTCTTTCCTCCTACTGCAGTTCAAACATCAAATCAGATCGAGGATCATATGAGCCAGTCTTCAGATGAAAAATAATAGGTTTACACTTCTCGGTGGAAGAAGAAGCCTGGGGGCTCACTCCAAATTGGAAACTTAATGGATGATACTTTGGTGACTTCTGGCAATGACACGACTCTTCAAAGCTTGTTATCCAGTTTNGTTATATGTTCTTCCAGAACAGGCTACGCTTTCATGAGAGCAACGATATCAAGTTTGACCATCAATTACAAATAAGGACTTTTTGAATCAGATGTTTAAACACCACCACCACCAACCACAACAACAACAAAGCCTTAATCCCACTTTTGTTGTTATGATTAAACACCGTATTAAAAAAAAAAATCAACATGCAAGCTCTTTCAAAAATAAACTGAAACTGCACGTCTCAATAATTTCAGCTAAAGCCAATCTAAATGAAAGAAAGCATCAATNAACTGAAACTGCACGTCTCAATAATTTCAGCTAAAGCCAATCTAAATGAAAGAAAGCATCAATAAAAAAAAAATCACAAACCTTGATCCAGCAGCACCATATTCTGTAAATGATTGCCTATCACCACCAAGCATGGATCGAACACGTGCTTTGGAAAGTGGATGCTCGGGACTGCAAGAGTTATTCATAAATCAACTTAAGAAAATGATATCATATGGTTATTAGTACATTAGAATAAGGGAATAAGCATTAATCAAGCAGTAGAAGTACATAGTCCTATAGAAAACAATATACCATTCAAAAAGAAAACACTTCAAATTGAAAAGAGTTAGGGGACAGTTAGCACGACAGTAATAAATGTAGCATACCTTTCAATGTAATAATGTAATGATGTAATAATCCATTAATGTTACAACATAAGGAAATTAATTTCGTAGTCAATATCCAATCTCCAGATATTTATGCCAGTGTATTCTGATGTATAGAGGCCATCCCAACTTTTGCTTATTGACATGAAATGCAACAGACATAAGTGCAATCATCATGAAACAGCCTTTTTAAAGTATGAAAAGAATCGCAAGAAAGTCAACCTTTTGTATACAGCTGTATAGCATGGAACAAACTTTTATTTCCCTTTGTACACGTAGGATCTCAGATTCCACCATAAGTAAATAAATAAATAAATCGACACACACTTGCACCAAAGCAATAGAGGTACAAAAGAGCTCGTGTAAATGATATGAAGAAGTCAAGGATTTGATTCTGGTCTAAGACCTTCAACTGAATATTCACTAGGTATTGGTGCGGAATACAATCTGTAATTGACCCCTTATAACATGCTTATCTATAAATGGCCCCATGACTATGTACATATAACTAGATGTATGCCTTTCTTTCAAATAATAAAATACACAGGATAGATTTCTATCGTAAGGGAAAAAAAAAGTGAAGGAAGCAATGCAACCTCCAACATTTAGGAAATGATTACTATATGTTGGGCAGGTGGGTTTTTTGTGTGGTGGTTGTATATGAGGCAACACTTTATGCAAGATGGCTTAAAGTTAGGTCTAATACACCTGGACTGCACTCTAGGGAATCAAACATTCAACATCCACAAACAAACTTTAAAATTTTAAAAAGAAATTAAACATCCACAAACAAAATTTAAAATTAAAAAAAGAAAGTATTCATTTAAGTTTATCTAATTAAATGTCCTAGAATATCAATGTATAGACCTTCGGCTCTGAGATTTGCAATTACGGTTGGCATTAAATCTGTCACAGTTAATAGCAAAGCCAAATATTCACAACCAGATATACAAACCTCTATGTTCAACGCATCAAAATTTTAAATATTCTCTTGGAATATATTCCACTACAAATGCAACCCTCAAACACGCCAAACATGCTAAATTGAACTAATGTGAATCCACTGCTTCTAAGAAATAGTGGAAGTATAGAGCCTTCAGTTTCACATGAAGCAGCCGCCTTTGACATTTAAGCATAATAATGGCACTTGAAATCAACAAAAGCCACTTCTATTGAGAAGTAATGTTAGTTAAATGTGACAGATCAGGAAACAATTATTCCAGAAATTGAATAATTCAAGAACCGCTAAACCTAAAATACAGAAAACCAATTAGTTCAAAGTCATAAGCAACAAATTTGAACTTGACAACCATGCAAAAGTCCCATGTTGAACAAAACAAATTAATTTATCACTAAGAATCAAATTGATAGAGAACACAGCTCATCCTTATGAGCATTTATCATAGGCATGCTCCAAATAAAAAAAATGAAGGCTACAAAACAAAATTACTTGTACAAAAAAACTGAATAAAACTTTAAAATCATGTATTACTTAATCACTCTAACAAGTAAAAGTATACAAATCTCCATCAAATCTACCTAGTTAGACAAATTCAGCTTCGATGAATTTAGCATTTAGATCTAACAAGCAAATTAAGCAAAAAAAAAAACATCTGCCCCGACAAAATAATCCATGAGTCAATATAACTAGGTCTATTACACTATTGTACAATATATTTTGCAATTTAACAGAAATCATGGACAATATCATCATCCAAACAAACTTCATAAACAAGCTGCATAGAATTATCTGGCAAACTAGCATATGCACAAAGATGGGATGGAAAGAGAAAAATTCAAAGAATTGACACAATGTCCATGACCGGTCAATTAAATACCTTGAAAAGTGGATAAATACCATAATTCCCTGGAATTTTCAATTTATAGATATTAAATCCAATGGGCTGCAAAATTTCTATGGGTGTAACTTTCTCACATTTAAGTTCCTGAATGAAGCCTTTCCAAATTTAAATGCATCATTTCTTTATAACCAAACTCCATAAACTCTTATTCACATTAGTAGAAAGCTCGTAATTGACAGAGCGAATGGTAAATTTTATGTGAATATCATCATAAAATTCATGCATATGTTATACCAATACACTAGGTCTAGAATCAATAGAAAACTCAACAAGATTTATATGCTTTAGCTTGAAATCCTATTATAATCTCAAATGGAGTAAATCTAATTGACTAACTGAACGATAAATTGTATCCAAATTCAGCCATAGAAAAGTTCAAAATTTTAATTGAATGTGAAGTTTTTTTTATGAAACAACATAGCAAATCAACCAAACTCCTATTTCTTGATTTTCAACTTTTCCATTTATTTTGTGGATGATAAGTTATTGAAACTTTAAATTGTGTTTATATTTTTTTCCAAATAGGTTTCCAAAAACAACTCGTGAATTTACAATTTTTACAATTACATAATATGCAATTTGACTACAGTTCATTTCTCAATGTCCTCTATTGCAAAGATTTTGATTGAACGAAATATTACACTACCGGATGTAGAAAAAATCTGGCTTGGATCTGCTCACAATGGTTATTGGCAAAAAATCATTATAGAAAAAAAAACCACACTACTGCAAGCACTGTAAGATGTTTGGACACCCGCAAGAGAAACGTTTCAAATTGCACCCAGAGTTGAGAATCAATAGTCAAAAGCAGGAACACACTGTTAGCGCACCCCTTGTGCTTGAACACGCTCCCAACAAACCTGATGACAGCCAACCTGAGGAGGGAAACACCGCAAGATAGGAGTTGGTGTCTGGCCCTGGGATCCCTTCTCCTGACCATACTAAAATGGATAATGTTTGAACTGAAAATCAGGATAGTTCCGCAGCTCCTATTCAGGAAGCATCAGGTGCAAAGGTAACAATTCACATTTCACATACACTGGAACCTATCTCGGTGACAACGACTGTCTTTCCCCCTACTGCAGTTCAAACATCAAATCAGATCGAGGATCATATGAGTCAGTCTTCAGATGAAAAATAATAGGTTTACACTTCTCGGTGGAAGAAGAAGCCTGGGGGCTCACTCCAAATTGGAAACTTAATGGATGATACTTTGGTGACTTTTGGCAATTACACGACTCTTTCAAAACTTGTTATCCAGTTCCGCTCCTAAAACTAGAGGAAGAGGCATGACTAAACTGACTCGTCCCTAGCTACTGTTTTCTGCATGTTTTAAATTTGTTTTTAATTTTATTGAGTCTATATGTACCTTTTCTTGGAGTTTTTATGTACTTGTATAGTATGGGTAGGGTGCCTCTTTGGGTTCTTCTCATACAACATTTATGTATCATTTTCTATTTCAATAAAATCAGCCCTTGGGATATATATATATACATAACGTGATGTCTGCTTGGTACGACGAAGCGAGCAGCTGAAGACACACGGCGACCACGGCGAAACAGGCGGAATCGACGAAAACGACGAATGACAAGCAGAGTGTGACTGACGAAAGGATGCAGTGGAGCAGAAACCAAGGTTCGCTATAAAGGCAAAACTCTAGCAGAGCGTGGTTGACGAAGTCATTGCGGCTCGTCTTGCTGCGCCGGCGTCCAATTTCTGCGTCTTTCCTTCATTTTCGACATTTCTTCTGTTTGTGTCTGCGCCAGTGCTTTTCTTCGGCCCGATCTTTGTTTTTTTGCGCCTGTCTTTCTCTCCAGCCCGACGCAAGCTTCTTGCTGCAGGTGATAGCTGGTTGTTCTGATGGCACTTCCTTCTTCTTTTGCTGAACCGACAAAGGCTTTCTTTGCCCACGTGGTGGGAAACCCCCAAGTGGAGTCCGCGGTGGTATTCCCCTCAAACTATAAGGAATGTCGTGATGACAGTGATGGCTGTCCTTTTGTTAAGAAGGGAAGTTGGAAGGGTGGGAAATCAACAATTTTTTTCTCTGATCAGAAATTTCTACCCTGACAGAAAAATTCAAGTTTGCTCTTATTGAAAAATTTCAGTGGGGACCCCACCTATGAAGGTTATCAGAAAGCGTAGATGATCTTAAGCTAGTAGGCAAGAGGAAGGTGAGACTTATGGATAGGAGACATGTGTTGATCCAACTAACAATGATTGAACACTACACTAGAATTTTCTCCAAGAAATACCTTAATATTGCAGGAAAAGCTATGAAGTTACTCAAGTGGTCTCCTGATTTCGACCCAAATCATGACTCTCACTGTACTGACATGGTTTAGTTTACCTGGTCTCAAACTGCATTTTTTTCACCATCAAGTTCTCTACTCTATTGGGGTCATCCTAGGGGATCCTTTGAAGCTATATCTGCCTACTTTCAACCTAACCAGACCTTTGATGGCCAAAATACTTGTGGAAAGAGATATTACTTTACCGGATGTTACTGAAGTCTGGTTGAGCACAACCTACAATGGATATTGGCAACAAATCGTCTTGGCACACAGACCCCCATATTTAGTACCCATTGTAAGGTGTTTGGTCATATCCTTGATAAATGCTACAAGCTCCATCCTAATTTGAAAATTAATGTTCAAGTGAATAAGGATGGGTCTAACCCCATTGCTCTGGACATTTTAGTTCCACCTGGGGAAAATAACTACCAGACAAATGGTATCTGTTGCCCCTGAGGACCCCCCTCATGACACTACTATTACTATTACTGCGAGTGATGTGATGTTGGCACCTTCAAACCCCATAGAAAACAATACTGATGGACTGTTACCCACAAATAAAAGTGTTCAGACTGATACTCAGTAGAGTTTCGCAGCTCTAGTTCTTCAGGAAGTATTCGGTGTAGAGGCAACTCATACTTCACATGTGCTAGAACCTATTGTGGCTACTATGGTTGGTATTCCTTCTGCTCCAACTCTACCACCCCATCAGACTGATTCTTCGGAAGAGGAATGACAGTCTATTACAAGAGGAAGAAGAAGAATGGAGGAAGACTGCAGCTCGGGAACATATTGGATGATACATTGGTTACTTCTGGCAATGACAATCATCTTACCAGCTTAATAGTTTACTCCTTTCCTAGAACTAGAGGCAGAGACAAGAATAAATTGGGTCGCTCTCTAGCCACCTGATACTATGTATTTCGACACTATTAGGTTTTTTATTTCTGATGTATTTTTCTATTTTTTCTAGTTTTGGAACCATTTGTGGTTTTTTAGTGGGTAGGGTACCATGTTTGGGCCCTCCACACTTTGTATTTGTATCTTTCTTTCTACTTAATATATTAGCTTTTTTGGGCTTTCAAAAAAAAAATTATATATATATATATTTAAGCCAAAAGGCTAATATATTAACTAGAAAAAAAGATACAGATACAATGTTGTTGAAGGGCCTAAACATGGTGCCCTTTCCAAACCAAAACCATAAATGGTNACAAAATAATATAAGTACGCTCCACACTTCTGTACCTCAATTTGGTCATCTGTCTGAGGATGATATGTTGTCCTCTTGAAGACTGTCCCATGTAATCTGAACAGTTCCTTCAACAAATGGCTAAGGAATATCTTGGTCATGTCTTATAAAATGAATTTTGGAACACCATGCAAACAAACAACTTCCCGTATGAACACGGGAGCGACCGAAACAACAATGTAAGGGTGTCACAATGAAATTAAATGTGCATAATTGCTCAAGCGATCCACTACCACAAATATAACGATAAATCCCTTTGATCGTGGCAATCCTTCTGTAAAACCCATGGTCACCTCATCCCATACCTTCACAACAGTAACCCTTCAGGTGTCATAGTCAAAATAGTTGTCGTTGGCACACATCATATCTCTCCAACATATCATCTAAATCTCTAAGCATTCACGCCAAATATAGCTCTGCAGACAATCGACAGTATCTCTTCTATACCCCTGAGTGCCTCCAAATCACGGTATCGTAAAACTCCTGCAATAGTTTGAGGATGTACCCTGATGCCCTCAGTAACACAAATTATCCCTGATATTAGTTGTGCTCTGAATGCATGTTGAAGGATTTAATTTAAATTATAATATTTATTGTCTTTCCTTTTATACAGATATTATTCTCCTTCTTTAATTATATCATGTGATATTTGTACCAAATCTTGCTTAATTAGTCCTGTAATGTAATAGAAAATTATTTAAACTTATTTAGTTAGTTTCCTTATCTAAGGAGGAGGGACTCCGATATGTAAAGGCAATTTTAATTGAATCAATAAGAAGAAAAAAATGTTCTCTTCACTTTCTGTTTTTATGGTAACAGAGCGGGAGAAAAAAAAAAATTGCGGAGAACCCTGCCCGCGTGAAGAAGATCGTCTCTAGGTAACGAAAGCAAGCGTTGCTCTTCTTCGGTTTGAAGGAAGGCGAGGAAGTTCGTCTCTTGGGTGCTGTTCTTCTTTGCCTCAAAGGAAGGCAAGGAAGTCCGTCTCTCGGTGACGGAAGAAGATCGTCTCTCGGTGACGCGAAGAAAGCGAGGAAGCGCGGGCGACACTGCTGACGGAAGGATCGCAAACGACGAAGCCTTTCACGTCACTGTTGCTATAATCTACTTCGCTGCCCACAAGCTCGCGATTCGCGAAATATTACCTCTCCACTGCAAAGTCGTACATTTTTTTTTATCATGCCTGAAAATATAAATGATTCTGCTACTTCTACTCAGTCTTTCACCCTGTCATCTGCTTCCCCACCACCCTCCTCTAGAACCACCACCAAAAATCATCCAACCCAGATCACCACAATCCGTCCCAATGGTGATAATTATCTACGCTGGTCACAATCGGTGAGGATGTGCATTAGAGGAAAAGGGAAGATAAGTTATCTAACAGGGGAAGCCTGTAAGCCAGCCGCTATAGATCCATCCTACGCAACCTGGGATGCAGAAAATTCCATGATAATGACATGGTTGGTAAACTTAATGGAAGAAGAGATAAGCGCAAACTACATGTGTTACCCTACTGCCAAAGAGCTTTGGAAGAATGTGGCCCAAATATATTCAGCATGGGTAACCAATCTCAGGTTTACGAACTTTCCCTGAAACTTGGTGATATTCGTCAAGGTAATGACTCTGTCACAAAATACTTTAATTCCTTAAAGAGAATATGGCAAGACCTTGATCTGTTCAATGATCAAGAGTGAAAGTGTCCTGATGATGCTAGTAGGGATAAGAACATTGTTGATGCAAATAGAATTTTTAAATTTCTTGCTGGACTTAATGAGGAGTTTGATGAGGTTAGGGGCAGCATAATTGAAAGAAGTCTCATGGCTTCAATCCATGAGGCTTTCTCAGAAGTTCGCCGTGAAGAAACTCGAAGAAAAGTAATGCTCAACAAGAGATTCACTCCTACCAGCATACCTAAGACTTCGGAATTTCAATCAGAGGCTCATATCAGCAAGCAGGCTGTTCCATATTTACAGAAAAATGAGGAGAAACCACGAGTGTGGTGTGATCATTGCAACAAGCCACGACACACTAAAGAAATCTGCTGGTACCTCCACGGTAAATCTGTAGATTGTAAGCCAAGAAACAAGCGCAAGCCACCTACTGCTAATACTGTTGCCGAACAAACCAGCCCATTTAGCAAAGAGCAAATCGATCAACTCTTGAATCTACTTCAAATTGTTCAATGGTACATACAGGTAGACAACTAAACCCTTGGATTATTGATTCTGGAGCTTCTAATCACATGACAAATTTACACTATTTATTTCATACATACATCCCATGTTCTGGCCATGAAAAGGTTCGTATTGCTGACAGTAGTTTATCTTCCATTGTTGGAAAAAAAAACAGTAACCTGTCCAAGAGTATAGGTCTTAAATATGTACTTCATGTTCCAAAACTCAAATGTAATTTTCTATCCGTCAGCAAACTTTCAAAAGATTCTAACTGCCGTATAATTTTCTGTGAATCTTCTTGTGTTTTTCAGGACCAGAAGTCGGGGATGATGATTGAGAGAGCTAAAAAGATAGAAGGACTTTATTACTTTGAGGAGACTGTTCCTAAAAAAAAGGAGATTGAAGCTTACAGCAGTATGAGGTTGAACCCTGCCTTAGAGAAAATAATGGAATCTCATCTTAGATTAGATCATCCACGTTTTCCTTATTTAAAACATTTATTTCCTAATTTGTTTAAGGATATTAATTATGATTTACTTCAATGTGAAACATGTTATTTGACAAAAAGTTATCGCATAAATTTTGCTCCAAAACCATACTATCCTTCAAAAACTTTTTACATGATCCATAGTGATGTTTGGGGACCTTCAAAAGTCAAAACATTATATGGAAAACGGAGATTTGTGTCTTTTATTGACGATCACACTTGAATATGTTAGGTTTATCTTATAAGCAAAAAAATCAGAAGTTAAAAAACTTTTTAAAGACTTACAACATGATTGAAACTCAATTTGAAACTAAAATATGCATCTTTATATCTGACAATGGAACTGAATATTTTAATGAATGCTTAGGGGAGTTCTTAATAAACAAAGACATAATTCATCAATCTACTTGTCGTGACACTCCCAAACAAAATAGAATTGCTGAAATAAAAAATAGACATTTACTTGAGGTTGCTCGGGCTATCATGTTTTCAATGAACATTCCTAAATATTTATGGGGGATGTTGTTTTAACAACATCATATTTAATAAATCGAATGCTAACTCGAGTTTTACAATATACAACTCCTCTAAACAAACTAAAAAATAGTTTTTTAAGTCTATGAATGTCTTCAAATATTCCTTTAAAAATCTTTGGATGCACATGTTTCGTTCATATTCTGAATAATTGCTAATCAAAATTGGATCCAAAATCTGAAAAATGCATTTTTCTTAGATATGTCTCAAACAAAAAGGGTTACAAATGCTTTAATTCTGTCACAAAAAAAAATTATATTATTATGGATGTGATCTTCATGGAAAAAATTCTCTTCTTTCACAAAAATTCACTTATGAGGGAGTATAATATATATGGAGAAGATGGTTTTTGGCAAATTTCAAACCTATTACCAAAAATTGTTGTAACATCAAGTACATCTAAGGTCTGTGAAAACAAAGAACCAGAAATAGTTATTGAAAATAAGGAGAATCCTAGTCAAAAGACGCCTGAAAGTATCTTGTCTAATATAGGGGGAGAAATACCGCATAATACAGCAGCAAAACCTCTTGTTTAATCCAAGAAGAGGCTCCATAAAAGGAAAAAAGTTCAAACTGAATCTTTAGCTCCCTCCCAATCTGAAGAACCGAATGATGACCCTCAAGAAACATAGGTAAATTCTAATTCTAATCGTATTTTTTCACCAACAGAAGCTCAAGATTCAAAAGTTATCAATCTGGATCTTCCTATAGCCGTTAGAAAATGAACACATTCTTGTACTACCAAATATCTCATTTCGAAATACCTATCCTACAAAAAATCTCACACAAACATCAAGTTTTTTTGTTAAAAATTTCTAATCTGTCTGAACCTAGAACAATATAGGAAGCTCTTAGTTATCCAAATTGGAGAATAGTAGTAAAGGAAGAGATTGATGCTCTTCTAAAAAATGAGACCTGGGAAATTGTCACTCTACCAAGAAAAAAGTCTACTGTTGAGTGTAAATGGGTCTTCACTNAATGCTTAGGGGAGTTCTTAATAAACAAAGACATAATTCATCAATCTACTTGTCGTGACACTCCACAACAAATATTTCATTTCAAAATACCTATCCTACAAAAAATCTCACACAAACATCAAATTTTTTTGTTAAAAATTTCTAATCTGTCTGAACCTAGAACAATACAGGAAGCTCTTAGTTATCCAAATTGGAGAATAGCAGTAAAGGAAGAGATTGATGCTCTTCTAAAAAATGAGACCTGGGAAATTGTCACTCTACCAAGAAAAAAGTCTATTGTTGAGTGTAAATGGGTCTTCACAACTAAAGTCAAAACTGATGGGAGTATCGAAAGATATAAAGCAAGATTAGTAGCGAATGGATTCACTCAAACTCATGAAATTGACTATCAGTCGACATTTGCTCCGGTAGCCAAGATCAATTTTATTCGAGTTTTACTGTCCATAGCTAGGGCTGTCAATCTGGCTCGTTGTTCGTGAACAACTCGTGTTCGGCTCCTTAATTAGCTCGCGTTCGGCTCGTTCGTTAAACTTAACGAGCCGAAAACAAACAAATTTTTAAGCTTGAATTGTAAACGAGCCGAACACGAATATAAGTTTGTTCGCTCATGTTTAGCTCGAATTGGCTCGAAATAAAAAAAAATTATATAACTATTTATTTAATAATATATTATATATATTTATATCTAGATTTAATTCATAACATCTCATGTGGTAATATAGTTAGCGCCTTATTTTGTATATATTTGGTCCAGGTTCGAATCTCACACTTTACATCTATTTGTTTCAATTTAATTTTCGAGTCAATTCCGAGCCGAACACGAACACACTGTTCACGAGCTGATTTCAAACACGAGCCGATTTCGAACACCAGCTATTTCGAACGAGCCGAACATGAGCCAAGCTTGAGCTCGCTCAAGCTCAGCTCGTTTACAGCCCTATCCATAACAGCAAACCGTAATTGGCCCCTGCATCAGCTCGACGTTAAAAACGCTTTTCTAAACGGTGAATGAGAGGAAGAGGTATTCATGGATCTTCCACCAGGATTTAAGAAGTTTGGAGAAGACAAAGTGCGCAGATTAAAGAAATCGTTGTATGGGCTCAAACAATCTCCTTGCGCCTGGTTTGAGAGGTTTGGAAAGATGATTACAACATATGGATACACTCAAAGTCAAGCTGATCATACTATATTCTACAAACATTCAGAAACTGGTAAACTTGCTATACTCATTGTCTAAGTAGATGATATTATCCTTACAGAAGATGATGCTAGGGAAATTGAGAAATTAAAAGAAAGATTGGCCACATAATTCGAGATTAAAAATCTGGGAGATGTAAAAAACTTTCTTGGTATTGAGTTTATCAGATCTAAGAAGGGGATCTTTATTAATCAGTGAAAGTATGTACTCGACTTACTCAGTGAAATCGGGCTTGGGTGCAAAACAGTTGAAACCCCGATTGAACCAAATAAAAGGTTACAAGTGACAAATAAAATAGATTGTGTCAATAAAGAACAATATCAGAGACTAATGGGAAGACTAATCTACTTGCATACACTTGTCCTGATATAGTCTTTGTTGTTAGCATGGTAAGTCAGTTTATGCATTCTCCAAATACTCATCACTTGAAGACTGTATATCGGATCCTTAGATATCTGAAAGAAACACCCGGAAGAGGACTACTGTTCAAAAAAAATGAGCACTTACATGTAGAAGCATTTACAGATGCAGATTGGGCTGAGAGTGTTACAGATAGAAGATCAACCTCAGGGTACTGCACTTTTCTAGGAGAGAACTTAACAACCTGGAGGAGCAAAAAACAAAGTGTCGTGGCAAGCAGCGCTGAAGCTGAATTCAGATCTGTGGCTCATGAGATATGTGAAGTTCTATGGATTAGAAGAATTCTCAAGGAGTTAAAAATTCATAGTCCACCACCAATAAAGGTGTACTGTGATAATAAATCTGTCATCGCCATCGTCAAACAGTTCATAAGAGATGGCTATTCAAATTAGTTGGATATGATTTTAGGATCAACAAAGCACGTGGAGATAGACAAACAGTTCATTAAAGACAAAATTGACAGAGGAGATATTTGTATGATGTATGTTTGCTCTAACGACCAAGCAGTGGATATTCTAACAAAGAGTCTTCATAAAAAACAGTTCGACGATTTAGTGTGCAAGCTGGCTCTGAAGGATATCTTCATGTCAACTTGAGGGGGAATATTAAAAGATTTAATTCAAATTATAATATTTATTGTCTTTCCTCTTATACAGATATTATTCTCCTTCCTTATTTATATCATGTGATATTTGTATCAAATCTTGCTTAATTAGTCTTCTAATGTAATTGGAAATTATTTGAACTTATTTAGTTAGTTTCCTTATCTAAGGAGGAGGGACTCATATATGAAAGTCAATTTGAATTGAATCAATAAGAATAAACAGATTTTCTCTTCACTTTCTGTTTTTAATGCATATCTTGGAGGATTGTATGGATCCTGTGACAACTCTGCCCAAATCTTCCTCAGCCCCTCATCCTGTTCACTCTCTTGCCTCAAGGTTTCCCAATCTAAGACAAAAGGCATGATAAAGTTGCCGGTCGGGGCTCCTCCACCTTCCTCGATAGTGCATCCACGGCCTTAATCTCCAATCCCGAGCGATATTGGATCCTAAAATCATATCCAACTAATTTGAATAGCCATCTCTCATGCTTCTCAATCATCATCTGCTCCAACAAATATTTCACTCTCATTTGATCTGTCTTGACTATAAAATGTTGCCCCAACACATAGAGATGTCACTTCTGCATGACCAAGATAATAGCCATCAACTCCCGCTCATATACGAACTTGAGCCTTGACCTAGCAATGAGCACCTGATTGAAATATGCCCTAGGTTGCTAGTCCTGCATAAGTATTTCCCCTAATTCATATCCTGACATATTTGTTTCTACCTCAAATGACCTACTAAAGTATGGAAATGTTAATATTTACACGCTAGATAAGATCTTTAGTTGTTCGAACACCTATGTTGCTACTTTCCCCCACTTGAACCTGTCTTTCTTCAGCTACACTGTCAGTGGTCATGCAATAATGGCATACCCTCTCACAAATTTCTGGTAGATGGGTGAGACTTGAGAACCCTCTCAACACCTTCAAGCTCCTAGGCAAAAGCCAATCCATCATAGCCTAAATTTTGGGTTAGTCTGCTGTTACCCATGCTCTTGTCACCACATGCCCTAAATACTCCATCTGTGATTATACAAATGGGTATTTCTTTATGTTGGCATTCAACTGATGCCTCTCAAACCTCAGCACTACACTTAGATGTCCCATATGCATTGTTTCCATACGACTATAGATCAGAATGTCATAAAAAAAAACCATGACGAACTTCCAGAGGAAAGGCTGAAAAAATTTGTTAATGAGAGACTGAAGTGTGGTTGGAGCGCTGGTAAGGTTGAATGGTATCACCAAAAACTCATAATGTCCTTCATGAGTCATGAAAGTTGTCTTATGCAGATCAACTGGCTTCATCCTGATCTGATGGTATCCCCGCTTCAGATCAACCTTCAATAAGATGAATGCTCCAAAAGGTTCATCTAAAAAGCTCATCAATCATTGCAATAGGAAACTTGTCAAGTACAATTTTCTAGTTAAAATCATTGTAATTCACACAAAACCTACAGTTACCATCCATTTTCACCAATAAGACAGAATTCAAAAAACGGCTCACATTGAGCTTAATAATCTCTGCCTTAAGCATCTCCCTGATCAACCTCTCTATCCATCATTCCAAACACTGATCAAAGGAACCCTTCCCTCAATGTAATGGTATTTTGTGCTCTCTCAATGTCGGTCACCCGCTAGACTGTTGAAATATGTCAAAAAAACTACTGCAAAAGCTGTTGAACACACTCGGGGAACTCTATTGACTCTAGATTTCGGATCTCCTCTAGACTCTACAACTCCACCAAATAGCTCATTACTGCTCGTCGTATCATCTTGATCATGGTTTTGAGTGAGTCCATGGTTCTACACAAGCTAGCATCCCCTCTCAACACCACTTTCCTCCCCACCATTTAATCTTCATAGTCAGATATTTCAATCCACCCTCATCTCCCAAATCTTCTGTAACCACTTCATCTCCAAAATCACATTAGTATTTCTCAATCAAAAGTAAATAATTCATCAACACCAAACTCCTGTAAATTCTCTAGTTTTTTCCACCTTCCCTGTCCTCATTATGACCCCAAAACTTCTCATATATACCAACTTGAACCCTAACTGGTCCACAACTCGATTTGTGGTGAAATTATGATTGGCCCCAATATCCACCAATACCACTGCAGGTTGTTCTCCAATTTGTCCCCTTACCTTCATACTGTGACTTGGAGTAAATCCCTCCAACAATAAGTTGATGGACACCTCTACATCAAGTATAAGTGTTCAATTCTCTCAACTGCTTCTTCTAACTCCTCACTATCTGCCTACTCCCCATCACAAACTGTAAGAACCTAGAGCATGTGAATCTTGTAATGGTGGCCTAGGTCATACTTCTCACCGCATCGAAAACATGATCCCTTTACTCTTTTTCATGCATTCTACCTTAATGAGGCGCTTGAAGTTAAACCCTAAAAGGGCCCTTATATTCATCTCTTTTGGCGCCTCCCTCTGAATGACATCGTCTAGGCCTTCAGTAGCAAGATCATTGAGGTGCTCTTGTAGTATGGTGTTGTTTCTGCTAGCCCTCTCCATGAGCTTCTCCTCCTCATTTAGCCCATTCATCGTGAAATATCGCTCCACCTGGTACATTTAACCCTGCTCATCTTCCCACTCAAAGATCAGCATCTTCAACTACCAAAATATAACATCTCCACACAACTTCCTCTTTCTCTGATGGCTCCCCTAATATATCTAGGTGAAAATCCCTCCTTCGATCATAGTCATACCCCATCCAAGCTTCTCCCCTTCCTTTTTCGTACTCCTTCAAACCTCTTGCATAACCCATTCCCCCTATTTTAGTCCAACGCACTCCCTCGGAAATCCTAAATCCACCTCCCCCCCAATTAGAACCCTAGGAAAAGATTCTCGATGTTGGATGTTTTCCATATGTTTCGCTCGTCCGATCACTTTCCTTTTAGATTTGGCCAAGGATTCTCCAATCAAAACATGGATAGGAATTGCAATTTGAACCGCCGGCGAGGTTTTGGATTGCATCTCAAAAAGCCTCCCCATCATCTCTTCCAAGCTTTCAAATTGATTTTTCATAGAGCACAACCATCCTTCTATGGTTGACAACTTTTTCTCCATGAATTTTAATTTGCCCTACTTCTCCTTTCAATTGCTCTTCCAAAACATCGACTTTCTTTGTTGTCATCTTTCCAAAATCTTGTTTTGATGCCAATTTGATACAAATCAGAGCCAAAATTAACGAACAAATTGCAAGAAATATGTGAAAAAACCCAAATTAATCTCAAAGAGAATATACAAGATATGATTATTGATTTACAATCCCATAGGTAGATCGACTCACCAAAATCTCTATACGCCACTAGGAACAAGTAAACAAAACAAACTGCAGAAATCCAAACATAGAAGCCAACTCTAGGTGATTTAGCCCTAATAAAACACCCCCAAAACACATTCAAATTTTCCGCCCAAAATCCCCCCAATTCCCCTCCCCGCATACGTGAGTAGGGGCTTAACGGCCCCACCTGAGGACTGTGGAAACCTCCCAGCGCTGGTCCAGCTGGGCTGAGCCAGTCTAGGGGAGACCAGCGCAACAAAAGTTCAAAATAATAAGGTTTTTGTGTTAGAAGAGACAACATGGCAACCTAAACAGTACACGCAAAACTTCAATCTCTCAAGTGGATAGTGCATCCTGTAAGGGTTTCCTCCCAATCAGGTAATATCAGGACAAGTACAAACTATAGAATTGAGATTAAACAGCAAGCTCATAGCAATATCATCTTAATTCTCAATCAATAGAACTACTAGTAGAAACATACAAGAGCCAATCTTGATCTTTCTTTCTATCAAAACCACCTTGAAAAATCCATTTTTATGCAACAACATGATAAAATTAGGCAATTTGATGCTTTTCCACCCACCATGTAAGCCCTTTTAATTTTAATTTATAATCAGCCTCTTGATAGTTGTCTGTGGTCATAATCATATAAAGTGTATGGTCTCTCAAATTTTTTCCTGTGCACATTTTAAAAAAGGATGCTAAAAGTCAAAGTAGAGAAGTATCTCCATTGGCTATGATGAAAGGAAGAAACAATGGAAGCGCATGAACAAGAAAAGTTCAACATCTAGAGAATGAGTTTTTAATGAACTTCAGTCTCATCACCCTATTAATATCATTTTCGAGCATTTCAGTGCTTAAAATTACAAGGCTAATTCAAAGTATTGACACAAGAAATTTTAGAATCTAGGGATCATCATGTAACTAGAATGAATGTACATAAAAGGAAAAAGGATTCACAGATCAAATACAACTAATGAAAAAAAAAATCAATGTGTAAACTCAAAAATAAATAAGAACAGAAATAAAACAATAATGCAATGATCGGTACAACAACAAAAAGCCTTTATCCCACTAAGCGGGGTCGGCTACATGAATCCTTTATCTCCATCTTGTCCTATTGAGTGTCATATTTTCATTTAGTTTTAATAGATTTAAATCATTTTTTATACAATATGCCCAACTCTTTTTAGTTTTAACTCTACCTTTCTCAACATGTCGAATCTAAAACATCTACTCTTCTAACCGAATCATCACATGGTCGACGATTAACATGACCAAGCCATCTCAGGTGACTCTCGAATCTTGTCCGTCACTAAAGCTACACCAACCCTATAATGGATATATTCATTTCGCATTTTGTCTCTAAGGGTCAAGTCATTCATTCACCTAAGCATTCTCATCTCAGTAATACTTAATTTTGTTTTATGCTTCTCTTTTAAATGTCAACATTTGGCGCCATAGAGCATTGCGAGTCACACCACCATCTTCTAAAAATTTTTTTTAAATCTAAGAGGTACTTTTCTATCACATAATAGGCCCGACGCATTCCTTCACTTCAACCAACCATATTGAATTCTCCTAATAACAGCCTCATCAATATCGCCATTATTTTGAACAATAGACCCGAGATATCTAAAATGTTCACACCTTTTAATGATTTGATCACCAATAGTTATAACTCTGCCCCTAGAAACACAACCACTAAAATTACATTCCACGTATTTGGTATTAGTTCTACTCAAATGAAGGTCTTTAGCTCCAATGTAGACCTCCATAATTCACGTTTTTCCTAAACTTTGTCTCTAGTCTTGTCCACAAGGAAGAGAGCACCAGCAAAAAGCATACCAAGGTACATCCTCCGATAAATTACCACTACGTCCATAACTAAAGCGAAAAGATATGGGCCTAAAGCTGATGGTTGATGTAATCCAACTGAAATAGGAAAAAAAAACTTGGCCAATCCTCCTTCTGTTCGAACACAAGTAACAGCTCTAGCACACATATCTTTAATGATTTGAATATAAGTCATATCAGCATATTTCTTCTCTAGAAATCTCCAAAGGACTTCTCTAGGAACCTTATCGTAAGTTTTTTTTCTAAATCGATAAAAATCATATAGAAATCCTGCTTATTCTCACTGTACTTCTCCATCAAACATCTCAATAAATGTATTGCTTCCATAGTAGACTTGCTCGGCATAAATCCAAGCTGATAATGAGAAATCTTTGTATCAAGTCTTAACATATCGGTAAATTAAAAAAAAAAAACTAACAAGAAATTAAGTCACAAAAATGAGCTATAGAATTGTATTTCTTCACAATTAAAATATCAATTGTAACAAATTTAACTAAAATCGCATAAATAAAAATTACAAAAAAAAAGATCATCAAATTGAATAAAATCCCATAGTCACTTTGCGGCAAGATATTTCACTTGAAAATTCTCTATTACACTTGAGCACGCTCAAAAGAATGTATCATCCAATAGGCACACAAGTTCAAAAAGAAAAACATAAATTTTATTGGTCGAAAGTTTAATTTTACAAGCCTCAAAATATATTATATAATTTTGAAAATCCCTAACAGTTAACTACATCCAATTTCACCGTGCTCCTCAATCTTCTTGAAATGAAGACATGTAACAGAGCAGAAATAAGTACCATGTGGGCAAATAAATCACAGTTGAACAAACTCTTATAAGACACACTTCATATAAAGCTACAGAAACTAAAGGCTACAATAGCTGCTTAAACTATTTTCACCATTCCTCATTCATCAAACAATCCCCAAAAATAGATAAGGAATTTACAATTAATGCTTAACAAAACAATCAATGAGATAATAACATCAACATCAGCATTGAGCTAACAACCTATATCAAACTAGCAAATAACCAGAGAATACCCTTTTCAAAAATATCATAAAAAGAGCACATCTTGTTCACATATGCATGATGTTTATGCCCAGTGTAAATTTGTAGAACTCGACCACGTGTATGAATTGAAAAAATGCAGCCCCAATGAATTTAGCATTAAATATTCAAACAAAAAAAAAAATCAGAACAAAAATGGTTTTTCCAACAATATAATCCAATATTTGTCACAAAAAGGTATATTATGTCAACGCAGAAGATATCACTGGAATCTATTTGTAGCAGTAGGCACAATTTTATCTAGATTTGTGTAGTTAAAGCATTGGTTGTGAATTCACAAGAAGGTGCTACCATTAAGATAAAAGAATCCAAAGATTTGGTAGAATATTCATAAATAAAACCAAATTAGATAAAGTGAAGGCTACATTAATGTCATAACTATCTAGATTCTGTAACTTAAATTGATAGTTCCGACGTGCTACAAATTTTTAAAAGGTATTCTTTCTCGCATTTAATTTGTTAAAGGCTCTTGAAAGAAATCATTTTGAATTTAAACACAGACATTACCGTATCGCTAATTCAAATAACACAACTCCGATTCACATCAACAAAAAACTTTTAAGTTTCTAGAAATAGGTAAGTGCAAATAAGAAATATGGTATGAGGCAAATCAACAGATGATAAATATGGTATGATGTAAGCAATGAGCATGTTATGTTAAGAAGAGCTTTACAAACTTCTAATAAAATACAATAGCAAATACTTAAGAAAAAATTTTGACAACTCGAAAATAAAAAAAACATAAAGATATGCTATGCCTATATGCATGAACAATACATTTAAAAAAAAACAACTTGAATGGCTTTAAATATTAGTTGCCACTAATAATGCACATTAGAATCAATCATTTAGATGAAGTTTTAACTTTCAGGTATCTTTTTAAATCATTCATTATTAACAAATTTCTTGAAAAATAAGCACATCATAACTCTCTCCAGCACACTTTCTTTATTAGCTAACCAAAAACAAAAGCATTAGCAATTTGATTATTCAATATAGGGATAATTTACATTAATAAACCGTCAAGAGTTACGCTATCAATCGGCGCAATCAATTTATCAACACCACTGAATATGATTGGCTTATATTCACATTCAAGAATAGACACAATTCTTCTTAGTTCAAATTTAAATTTGATCACATGCCAAAATTTTAATTTCAGATTCAAAGTCAAATGCTTGATCAAGTATATATTAAGGTTAATGAGAATCATGTATTATAAGTGGAGAATCAAGTTCAAATATAGACTCATTGCAATTACAAATGGCATATTACATCTAAGATATCAACAGAATAATATTCATGAATTAAGGTGTTTTTAATAATAATAGAATCAAGCATACGTGATTCTTGTGTTGGAGAGTAAGTTGTAGGTTTCAAAGGAGATTGAATTGGAGTTTCTTTAGGAACATGCATTACAAATGTTATAGTCCAAAAAGAATGAACATAATATCCCCAACATTTAAAGATAAAAAAAAGCCTCATATAATATTTTTGATAAATCGTAGCTTATTCATTCTTAAATTTTCACCTAAGACCTTTGATGAAACAAGTAAAGGTAACCAAATGAACTAAAGACGAACAACATGTAGCACAAAAAAAGTAAAATTACATAAAAGTTAAAAATGCTTGAAGTGCTTTGTTTAGAATTCTTTAATTGTTTAAGTTTTTTTGTCCCTAAATTCAAATCATGTTGACCTTTGATGAAACAAGTAAAGGTAACCAAATGAACTAAAGACGAACAACATGTAGCACAAAAAAAGTAAAATTACATAAAAGTTAAAAATGCTTGAAGTGCTTTGTTTAGAATTCTTTAATTGTTTAAGTTTTTTTGTCCCTAAATTCAAATCATGTTGACCTTTGATGAAACAAGTAAAGGTAACCAAATGAACTAAAGACGAACAATATGTAGCACAAGAAAAGTAAAATTACATAAGAGTTAAAAATGCTTGAAGTGCTTTGTTTAGAATTCTTTAATTGTTTAAGTTTTTTTGTCCCTAGATTCAAATCATGTTGATTTTCTTTCATTTGCAACACTTTGCTAAAATGATCGAGTAGGTTGCCCCAATTCTGTTTCAACCACTTCAACTTTTTTAAAATCAACTAAGTATAATATTCAAAGAAACCTTTCAAATTATTTATCCAGCCAAAAAATTTTCATAAAATATACAGGGATTTACATACATAGCACCCAAAGCTTTTAAATTCATATTTATCACACCCAAATCTTAGTATTACAACNACATACATAGCACCCAAAGCTTTTAAATTCATATTTATCACACCCAAATCTTAGTATTACAACAAAAAAAAAATACTAAAACCTTCTCAATACTCCAGGTATAACACTTAGAATCCTACATTATAAGCTCTCCGCCTCCTTCGCAAATGGTTGCCCGCCGGTTCACAATCGGAGTTGCAACGAGCCCTCCCGATGTTTTTCCTCACCATGTATTAGATGATCGACGATCCAATAGTAAGAAAAACTTCAACTTGTGGAAAGGCGACAATATAGTTTCTCATTCTTAGCGAGTTCAAAGACCATTCTAAGCTCCTAATCATAAGCCTCTGCAAGGAATATTGGTCCATTCCTCTCCATCATCTACTAAATTATGTCGATGTCCACGTAACTCCTACAAATCCTGTCTTGGTTTCCACTACGATCCAAACTATGAAACCCAGGTTCGTCGACATCTACATCTCCCTCCGTAGCCATATTCTCCGGTCACTCAATCTTCCCTACCCAGAACTTGATGTCATCCCTCACCCACTCCTCAACCTCGTAGAGGTCATCACAATGCAATTTCGTATTCCAATAAATGGGAGGAGGGTATTAAGCCAATGTTGATAACGAACAAAATAATCGTGAATATCTATAGCAAGCTCTTCATGCCTTGGAAAGAAATCGTCTCCCTTATTCAAGTCATGTGGAATGGGATTGCTCGTAATCGGTACACTTAAAATACCCAACATTAGTTGTCATTGGCAGTCACTAGGTTTGTGCCCAAGGTTGCTTGACAGGATTCTTCGTCACTAGTTCGACAACTCCATGAGATTAGAGAACTAGAGAGATTGTCTGATGGTTTGTCGTCAGGAGTAGCGTGTCTTAACAAAGTTATATATTTGAGTAGTTAGATATAT